>PVIW01013883.1:0-25490 GCA_004026585.1 Noctilio leporinus | reverse complement strand
GGGGGGAGGGAGAGGTAGAGGCAAAGATGGGGAGCAGCTTAGACAAGAACCTAGTATAAAGGAACCATGGACATGGACAACAGGTGGGATTGACTTTGGGGGGAATGGGTGGGTGGGTGGGGGGACAGAGGGGAGCAAAAAGGGGATGGATGTAATACAACAACAATAAAATTAAAAAAAAAAAAAAGAAAGAAAGAAATTACTACAAACAACTATATAACAAGAAATATAACCTGGGTGAAATGGACACATTTCTGGAAATGTAGAATCTACCAAAACTTAATCCAGAAGATGCAGAAATCCTGAATAGGTCAATAACAATTAGTGAAATTGAAGAAGTAATCAAAAACCTCCCAAAGAACAAGAGCCCAGGACCAGATGGCTACACAGGCGAATTCTACCGAATATTTAGAGAAGAATTAATTCCTATTCTTCTCAACCTATTTCAAAAAATCCAAGAAGAGGGAAGATTACCACATTCTTTCTATGAGGCTAATATTATTCTAATCCCAAAGCCAGGTCAGGACAAAACAAGAAAGAAAACTGTAGACCAATATCTCTGATGAACATAGATGTTAAGATTCTCAACAAAATATTGGCCAGCCAAAACTAGCAATATATTAAAAAGATCATACACTATGATCGAGTGGCTTTCATCCCAGGGATGCAAGAATGGTACATTTGCAAATCAATAAATGTAATAAACAACATCAACAAAATGAAAGATAAAAACCAAAGGAGAAAAGATGGCAACAGAGTACAGAGCAATGCTGATGGTGTTCTGGAGTGCCAGAGCAGCTGGAGGATAGGATAGGGAGCACAAGAGGTCTGCAAGTCCCTGCAAATTGGAGAGGTAAGCATCTGAACTCAGGGCTGCACAACCCAGAGGATTCAGAGATCTATAGGAGAGCAGTTGAGATAGTTCCAGACTGGCAGGCAGGCCAAGGTCGCCTCTACAGTGGAAGCTCTGCCCAAAGGGGCAGCTCTAACTGAAGACAGCTCCAGGCTTCCTGGTGACTAGAAATATGATCAGTGAAGTGTGGACAGTGAGTGCAAATGCCAGTAGGGAATGAGCAATTGAACTCCTGCAGGGGAGGGCCTTGCTCTGGAGACAGAGAGAGAGGAATCACCTTTCTAGGCCATAGGTGGAAGAGAAGAGACCCCCAGATAGCAGAAGCAGGGGAGAGGGGAAGTGCAAAGGCTGGAGCAGTGAAAGGGCTGAAAATTGTGCAGGTGCTGAGTCTCAGCGAGAGGGGAGGCCCAACCCTGCGCACCCACACCAGGTGCAGGCTCCCACAGAAACTTGAAATTGTGCCATTGTGCCACCTGGGGAGAGGGTACCTCGGAACCCTGGCGATGGGGGAGGCCCAACCCGGTGCATCCACACAGGACCGCAGGCTCCCATAAAAACTTGAAACTGCACACCAGGAACTTGCATCTGGTGCAACTGGCATGCCCATTGCAGGCCTCCTCGAGGAGCTGGAGGGGCAGGAGTAGCATTAGTCAGTGGACTGCACTGCAGACCCTCTGGGGAGCCAGGCACACATCACAGAGGTGGTGGTGAAACTCCTCAAAGAGATGGACTGCTTGAAGGGACAGCCTTCACCCGGGGGGAACCAGGCACTGTTTGTGGACAGGGGCTACCTCCTCTGGGAGCTGCGGGGGTAGGGACAGCCATTACAGGAGCAAGCAAGGTTGCAGCCCCACCCCCCAATTGGGGCCAGGTGCCCATTGCAGGCAGGAACCTCCTCCAGGAGTTGGAGGGGAAGGAGAAGCCATAGATACCACAGAAGCACCCTGCAGGTCTTCACACAGAGCCAGTGAGAGAAGGGAGGGCACCAAAACACCAGCAGCACAGAAACCCAGCTAGGCTACTGGAGGCTCCGCCTGCCTGGGAGCTTGCACTCAGAATCAGCCCTGAATGTGACAGCCATAGCATCTGCCACTCTAAGAGCACACAGCTTGACTGTAGATTGCAGAAATTTGATCAAGAAAAAGAGGCAGACTCAAAAAATGAATCTCTGCTGACCTTGGGCACCTGAGTTACACTGAGAGCTACAGGAACTATTAATTCAAAAGTTACTTCCAATCCTCACAATTAGTGCATTTTAAGTAAATACTGTTTATATCATAGTGTATCCTAACTCACATATATTTACTCCTCTCCTACTCAATCCACCTAAATACCCAAGACCCTCCTAGTCTTGATTCAGTCTACTCACTCTCATGCTATGACTCATTCCCAGTCCTCAATCTAAGTATTCGTCCCCTCCCCAGATGCCTAAACCCTTGCTTTCTTTTTTTCTTTTTTTCTTTCTTTCTTCCTTCCTTCCTTTTTTTTTTTTTTTTTTGCATGTGCACTACTAAGGACTACGCATCCTTTTTTTTCTGCTAAAATCACACAGGTCTTGGCTCCACCTGGACCAATCAGGAACCATTAAGGGTGAACAGAGAGCTAGATGCAGCAACTATATATATAGGCTTATACTGTTCACTTGCATTTGAGGCTTTCTGATTCTCCCCCTCCTCATTTCTATAGAAAAGTTGGTTCCCTCTCTCATATACCTGCTATTGTTGCTATCCCTCAGCACCCTTCAAAATTATCTATACTTTAGTCATTTTTCCCCCACGTACAACAGTCTTATCATATCTTCTTCCCTATTAAGACTGGCTCAGTTGCAGCTGAGGGTATGATTAAAAGTGGGGGTTACCTTGGAGGGTATGGGGATATAGTTACGTTCATAGGCAGTCAAAATGTAGATGAAAGGAGAAAGATATCTCTGAAGGGTTGGTTACTTTGCCTGGACTGGTGCTTCTGTTTTAGGAGCAAATCTAAAACAGTGTAAGAGAAAGGATAGAAGGAGTGTTTCTCAATCAGCCAACTGGAAGGAAGGGAGTAACAAATTCAACCAATCCAAAACACAACCAGATAGCCCAAGTTAACGACAAAAAGGCCACATCAAGAGCAACAAGTAGAGGAAATCTAGGAGATTGCAACATTAAAATCCACAAATCTCCTAACATAGAAAGGTGCTCCACAAAGGCAGTGAATCAAAGCAGATTAATCCAAGACAAAAGCAAGTAACAACAGACAAATGAAATGGAGAAAAAGGAACCAGTCCATCACCAAAAGGAAAGGAGGAATCCCCAGTAAGATCACTAAATGAAACAGAGACAAACAAACTATCAGACACGGAATTCAACAGAATGATGATAGAGAAGCTCAATAAGCTCAGCCAGCTCAAAGAAAATTATAAACAACCCCAGGGGAACTATAAAGAACTCCAGGTAAGCTACAAGGAACTTATTGAGAGCTACACCAGCATTAAAAAGGACTTAGAAAGTATCAGTAAGAGCCAGGAGGAAATGAAGAATACAATTTCTGAATTGAAAAATACAGTGGAAGGAATAAACAGTAGGCTAGAGGAAGCAGAGGACCAGATCAGTGAGTTGGAGGACAACATAGAAAAATATTCCAAGACAGTACAAGAGAATGAAAAAAGGCTGAACAAGAATAAAGAGGTTTTAAGACAGCTGCAGGTAAACATGAAATACAACAATATCTGTATCAGAGGGATACCTGAAGAGAAGAGAAACAAGAAATGGAAAACCTGTTCAAAAAAATAATGATAGAAAATTTCCCTAACATGATGAGTGAAAATGTTACTCAAGTTCAGTAAGCATAGAGGGTCCCAACGAAGACCAACCCAAACAAACCAACTCCAAGATACATTATAATTAAAAAGGCAAATTTAAGAGACAAAGAGAGAATCCTAAAAGGATCAAGAGAGAAACAACAAATAACATATAAGGGGGCTCCAATAGGCTATCAAATGATTATTCAACAGAAACAATACAAGCCAGAAGGGAATGACAAAAAGTATTTCAAGTAATGGTAAACAAAGGCCTGCAATCAATAATATTCTATTCAGCAAGGCTCTCATTCAAAATGGAAGAGGTTTCCCAGACAATAGAAGGCCAAAAGAAATCATCTCTACCAAACCAGCATTTCAAGAAATGCTAAAGGGTCTGCTTTAAAAATAAATAAAGAAAATGAAGAAACAAAGAAAGCCAAAGAGGAATATAGATACAAAGGGAGAAAATGGCAATGAATAAGTATCAATCAATAATAACCTTAAATGTAAATGGATTAAATACACCAATCAAAAGAAATAGGGTAACTGAATGGATAAGACAACATGACATACATATATGCTGTCTTCAAGATACCCACCATCAGAACAAGAGATAGACACATATTGAAAGTGAAGGTATGGAAAGATATATTTCAAGCAAATGGACATGAAACAAAGGCTGGAGTAGCAATACTCATTTCAGACAAAATAGATTTTACAATCAAGGCCGTAAAAAGGGATAAAGAAGGACACTTCATAATACTTAAGGGAACAATCCACCAAGAAGATATAACTCTAGTAAACATATATGCAACCAACGTAGGAGCTCTGAAATATATAAGGAAAATCTTGGAGGACTTCAAGAAGGATATAGACAGCAACAGACTAATAGTAGGGGATTTTAATACCCCACTATCAACAATACACATATCTTTCAAACAAAAAATCACTAATGTTGTTGTGGCATTGAACAACACTCTAGAGGAAATGAACATATCTGATATATACAGAAGCTTTCACCCCAAAGAAGCAAAATACACATTCTTTTTAAATGCACATGGAAAATTCTCTAAGATAGACCACATAGTAAGTCACAAGACAAGCCTCCACAAATACAGGAAAGTTGAAATCATACCAGGCATCTCCTCAGATCACAATGGCTTGAAACTAGAAACCAATCTCAAGGGAAAATACCAAAAGCATTCTAAATCATGGAGACTGAATAACATGCTTTTAAGTAATGAATGGGTTAACAATAGGATCAAAGATGATATCTAAAGGTTTCTGGAAACCAATAAAAATGAATATACAACAGTCCAAAACCTATGAGACACAGAAAATGCAGTCCTCAGAGATAAATTTATAGCAATACCTTAAATGTATTTAAAAGGTCACAAGAAGTTTATAAAAACAACCTAACCATAAAGCTGCAAGAACTAGAGGAGCAACAACAAACAAAGCCCAGAGCAAGTAGAAGGAAGGAAATCATCAATATCAGAGCAAAACTAAACAGAACCTCAAACTACAACTTGAAGAATCAACAAGTCCAGGAGCTGGTTCTTTGAAAAAAGAAACAAAATTAACAAGCCTTTATCAAGACCCATCAAGAAAAAGAGAGAACCCAAATAAACAGAATCAAAAATGACATAGAAGATATCACAACTGATACTTCAGAAATTCAAAAGATTGCAAGAAATTACTACAACCAACTATGTAACAAGAAAAATAAGAACCTGGGTAAAATGAACACATTTCTCGAAATGTATCCATTTCTGGATCCACAGCTGAATCCAGAAGAAGCAGGAAGCCTGAATAGGCCAATAGGAACTAGTGAAATTGAAGAAATAATAAAAAATCTTCCAAAGCACAAGAGCCCCAGACAAGATGTATACACAAGTGAATTCTATGAAATATTTTAAGAATCTAACTCCTATCCTTCTCAACCTATAACAAAAAAAAAAAAAAAAAAAAAAAAAAAAAAAAAAAAAAAAAAAAAAAAAAAAAAAAAAAAATTGGAGGAAGGGAGAAGATTCCCAAACTCTTTCTATGAAGCCTATATTATTCCAATCCCAACAACATCAGGTCAAGACACAACTAAGAAAGAAAACTATAGGACAGTGTCTCTGATAAACATACATGCTAAGATTCTAAACAAAACCTTGGCCAACCGGATTCAGCAATACATTAAAAAGATCATACATCATGATCAAGTGGGGTTCAACCCAGGGATACAAGGATAGTATAACATTTGTAAATCAATAAATGTAATACACCCCATCAACAAACTGAAACACAAAAACCATATGATCATATCAATAGATGCTGAAAAAGCATTTGATACAATATAGCAAAACTTTAGATGAAATCATTAAGCAAAATGGGGATAAAAGGAGCATACCTCAACATCATAAAGCCCATATATGAGAAATCTGAAGCCAACATCATACTCAGCAGGCAAAACTAAAAGGTTTTCCCCTAAGATCAGGAACGAGACAAGGCTGTCCATTTATCCATTTCTGTTCAACATCATTTAGGAAGTTCTAGCCATAGCTATTGGAGAAGAAAAAGGAATAAAAGTTATCCAAACTGGAAAGGAGAATGGCATTTGCAGATTATATGATAGTGTACATAGGCTCCACCAAAAACCTCTTCAAACTACTAAACAAATTTAGCAAAATAGCTGGATATAAAGTCAATAACCAGAAAGCAAAAGCATTTTTGTATACCAATAATGAAACATCTGAAATAGAAGGTAGAAAAAAATCCCATTTACTATAGCAATAAGATAAATAAAGTATGACGGAATAAACTTAACCACGGAGGTAAAAGACCTGAACTCAGAAAACTACAGAACATTGAAGAAAGAAATTAAAGAAGATACAAATAAATGGAAGCATATACCATGTTCATGGATGGGAAAAATTAACATAATTAAAATGTCCATACTACCCAAAGCAATCTATAGATTCAATGCAAACCAAATTAAAATGGCAATGATATACTTCACAGAAATAGAAAAACTACTTCAAAAATATATATGAAGCCAAAAACACCCACAAATAGTCACAGCAGTATTGAGAAAGAAGAGCAAGGTAGGAGGAATGACAATACTGGACATAAAGCTGTATTACAAGGCTACTGTCATCAAAACTGGCTGGTACTGGCATAAGAATTGACATATAGATCAATGGAACAGAATAGTGAGCCCAGAAATAAACCCAGGACTCTATGGCCAACTAATATTCTTCAAAGGGGAAGGAAAATAAAATGAAGTAAAACACTTTCTTCAACAAGTGGTGTTGGGAAAACTGGACAGCAACATGCAAAAATACAAAACTAGATCACCAACTTACACCTAGACCAGAATAAATTCAAGGTAGATAAAGGACTTAAACATTAGCAGTGCCACCATAAAGTTCCTGAAGAAAAATATAGGAAGTAAAATTTTTGATATCCTACACAGAAATATGTTTACTGATACTTCATTAAAGGCAAAAAAAAAAAAAAAAAAAAAAAAATTGAAAGACCAATAAAGAAATGAGACAATATCAAATTGAAAAGTGTCTGATCAGCTAAAGAAAACACCAGCAAAATTCAAAGGGAACCAACTGTATGGGAAAACATATTTGGCCAATGATACCTCAGAAAAATGGTTTGATCTCCAAAATATATAAAGAACTAATGAGACTCAACACCAGTGAGACAGATAGCCCAATTAAAAAATGAGCAAAAGACCTGAGCAGACAGCTCACTGAAGAAGACATACAAAAGGCCCAAAGGCATAGAAATAAATGCTCAACATCACTAGCCATCAGAAAAATGCAAATTAAAACCACATTGAGATACCACCTCATACCTGTCAGAATGGCAATCATCAACAAATCAACAAACAACAAGTGTTGGTGAGGATGTGGGGCAAAGGAAACCCTGGTGCACTGTTGGTGGAAATGCAGGCTGGTGCAGCCACTACAGAAAACAGTATGAAGTTTCCTTAAAAAACTAAAAATGGAACCGCCTTTTGATCCAGCAATTCCATTACTAGTACTATACCCGAAAAACCCTGAAACGCCAATCCATAAGAACCTATGTACTCCTATGTTCATAGCACTATTTACAATAGCCAAGTGGTGGAAACAGCTTAAGTGCCCATCAGTGGATGATTGATTAAAAAAACTTTGGTATAATTACACAATGAAATACTACACAACAGAAAGAAAGAAGGAACTCCTAACCTTTGAAACAATATGGATCAAACTAGAATGAATTACACTTAGTGAAATAAGCAGGTCAGTGAAGGACAAATACCATATGATCTCACCCATTACAGGACAATAATGAACAAAACAAACAACAAGCAAAACAGAACCAGATATATGAATACAGTGAATAAACCTTCAGTGGGCAGGGAGAAGGGGGATGGGAGGAGGGGGGAAGGAAAGGCAAAGAAGGGGAGCAGTTTTGTCAAGAACCTAGTATGGTAGAACCATGTCCATGGACAAAAAATGGGATTGGCTTTGAAGGGGAGTAGGTGGGTGGGGGAAGGTGACAGAGGGGAGTTAAAAGGTAATACAACAACAATAAAATTAAATAATAAAAAAAAGACCAAAACCATATGATTATATCAAAGATTCTAAAAAAGCTTTTGATAAGGTACAGTAACAAGCTATGATAAAAAACACTCAGCAAAATAAGAATAGAGGTAGCATACCTCAAGAAATTAAAGGCCATAAATGAGAAACCTGTGGCAAACACCATACTCAATGGGCAAATACTAAAAGCTTTCCCCCTAAGATCAGGAACAAGACAAGGCTGTTCACTTTCTCCACTTCTGTTCAACATCCATCATTTTAGAAGTTCTAGCCAAGCTATCAGAAAAGAAAAAGGAATCTAAGGTATCCAAATTGGAAAGGAGGAAGTCAGACTGTCATTATTTGCAGATGATAT
This sequence comes from Noctilio leporinus, assembly GCA_004026585.1. Lineage (NCBI taxonomy): Eukaryota > Metazoa > Chordata > Mammalia > Chiroptera > Noctilionidae > Noctilio > Noctilio leporinus. The sequence goes on along the minus strand of PVIW01013883.1, from coordinate 16,911 downwards.
GATAGTGTACATATGGAACTCCATAGGCTCCACTAAAAACTTACTTGACCTAATATGCAAATTCAGCAAAATAGCTGGATATAAAGTCAATATCCAGAGATAAAAAGCATTTTTGTATACCAATAATGAAACATCAGACATAGATGCAAGAAAATAAATCCCATTTACCATAGCAACAAGAAAAATAAAATACTGAGGCATGAACTCAACCAAGGAGATAAAAGGTGTGTACTCAGAAAGCAAAAGGACATTGAAAAAATAAGGGAAGGAAGATACCAATAAATGGAAGCATATACCATGTTCATGGATGGGAAGAATTAACAGAACTAAAACACCCATACTACCCAAAGCAATCTATAGATTCAATGCAATCCCAAATAACATACCAATGATGTACTTTAAAGAGATAGAAAAAAAATACTTCAAAAATTTATATGGAACAAAAATGCCCATGAATAGCCACAGCAATCATGAGAAAGAAGAACAAGGTTGGAGGAATGACAAAACTAGACATCGAAATATACTACAAGGCTACTGTCATCAAAACTGTCTGGTACTGCCATTAGAATAGACATATAGATCAATGGAACAGAATAGAGAGCCCAGAAATAAACCACAAAGGGGGAAGGAACATAAAATTGAGTAAAAACAGTCTCTTCAAAAAGTCATGCTGAGAGAACTGACAGCAGCATGCAAAATGATAAACTAAACCACCAACTTACAACACACACCAGAATAAACTCAAGTTGGATAAAGGACTTCAACATAAGCAGTGCCACCATAAAGGTCCTGGAGAAAAATATAGGCAGTAAAACTTTAGATATGCTATGCAGAACTATGTTTACTGATACTGCTCCAATAACAAAGAAAATAAAAGAACAAATCAACAAATGGGACTATATCAAAGTGAAAAGTTTCTGTTCAGCTAAAGAAAATGCCAGCAAAATTCAAAGAGAACCAACTGTATGGGAAAACATATTTGCCAATGATACCTCAGACAAGGGTTTGATCTCCAAAATATATAAAGAACTAATGGGACTCAACATCAGGGAGACAGACAGCCCAATTAAAAAAATGAGCAAAGGACCTGAACAGACAACTCACTGAGGGAGACATACAAAGGGCCCAAAGGCATAGGAAAGGATGCTCAACATCACTAGCCATTTGAGAGATGCAAATTAAAACCACAGTAAGATGCCACCTCACACCTGTCAGAATGGCAATCATCAGCAAATCAACAAACAACAAGTGTTGGCTAGGACGTAGGGTAAAAGGAACCCTGGTGCACTTTTGGTGGGAATGTAGGTTGATGTAGCTACTATGGAAAACAGTATGGAGTTTCCTTTAAAAAACTGAACATTAAACTGCCTTTTGATCCATCTATTTCACTACTAGGACTTTTCCCAAAGAATCCTGAACACCAATTCATAAGAACCTATGTACCCCTAAGTTCATAGCACTATTTACAGTAGCCAAGTGCTGGAAACATTCTAAGCGCCCATCAGTGGATGATTGGATCACAAAACTTTGGTACATGTACACAATGGAATACAACATAGCAGAAAGAAAGAAGGAAGTCCTACCCTTTGAAACAATATGGATGGAACTAGAAAGTATTATGTTTAGTGAATTAAGCCAGTCAGTGAAATACAAATACCATATAATCTCACCCATTATAGGACAATAATGAACAAAACAAACATACAAGCAAAAGAGAACCAGATACATGAATACAGTGAATAGACCTTCAGTGGCCAGGGGGAAGGAGAGCAGGAGGAAGGGATAGGAAGTAGCAAAGAAGGGGAGCAGTTTAGTCAAGAACCTAGTATGGAAGAACCATGGGCATGGACAACAAATGGGATTGACTTTTGGGTCAGTGGATGGGTGGGGAAGGGTACAGAGGGGAGTAAAAAGGGGTGGATGTAATACAGCAACAATCAAATTAAGTTTAGAAAAAAAAACAAAAATGAACTTAAAAAGTTTCTGGAAACCAATGACAATGAATAGACAACAGCCCAGAACCTATGGGACACAGCAAAGGCATTCCTCAGAGGGAAATTTATAGCAATAAATGCCTGCCTAAAAAGGTCACAAGAAGCTTATACAAACAAACTTACCATAAAGCTGCAAGAACTAGAGGAGCAACAAATAACAAATCCCAAGCAAGTAGAAGAAAGGAAATCATCAAGGCCAGAGAAGAATTAATTAACTTAGAGACTCAAAACTACAAAGAATCAACAAGCCAGAAGTTGGTTCTTTGAAAAAAGTAAACAAAATTGACAAGCCTTTATGCAGATTCATCAAGAAAAAGATGGAGCCGACCTTAATAGACAGAATCAGAAATGACAGAAGAGAAATCACAACTGATACTTCAGAAATACAAAGGATTGTAAGAATTTACTATAAACAAGTATATGACAAGAAATATCAAAACCTAGGTTAAATGGACATATTTCTGGAAATGTATAATCTACTAAAACTGAATCCAGAAAATGCAGAAATCCTGAATAGTCCAATAAGTATTAGTGAAATTGAAGAAATAATCAAAAATCTCCCAAAGAAGAAGAGCCCTGGATCAGACGGCTGTACAGGTGAATTCTACCAAATATTTAGAGAAGATTTAACTTCTATTCTTCTCAATCTATTCCAAAAAATCCAAGAAGAGGGAAGACTTCCAAACACTCTCTATTAGGCCAATATTATTCTAATCCCAAAACCAGGGCAAGACACAACTAAGAACTAAAATTATAGGCCAATATCTCTGATGAGCATAGATGCTAAGATTCGCAACAAAATATTGGCCAGCCAAATCCATCAATACATTAAAAAGATCATACACCATGATGAAGTGGATTTCATCCCAGGAATGCAAGGATGGTACAACATTCCCAAATCAATAAATGTAATACAGCACATCAACAAAATGAAAATCAAAAACCATATAATTATATCAATATATGCTGAAAAAGCATTTGATAAAATACAGTACCCATTTATGATAAAAACACTCAGGAAAATGGGAATAGAGGGACATACCTCAACATCTTAAAGCTTATACATGAGAAACTGGAGATCAATATCATACTCAACACGCAAAAACTAAAACCTTTCCCTCTTACATCAGGAACGAGGCTAGGTTGTCCACTTTCTCCACTTTCGTTCAACATCATTTTGTAAGTTTTAGCCATAACTATCAGAGAAGAAAAAGGAATCAAAGGTATCCAAATTGGATGGGAGGAAGTCAAACTGTCATTATTTGCAGATGACATGATAGTGTATATAGAAAACTTGATAGGCTCCACCAAAAACTTACTGGACCTAATAAGCAAATTTACCAAAATAGCTAATTATAAAATCAATATTCAGAAATCAAAAGCATTTTTGTATACCAATAATGAAACATCAGAGATAGAAGCTAGAAAACAAATCTAATTTACTGTAGCATGAAAAAAAATAATAAAGTACTTAAGGAATAACATTAACCAAAGAGGTAAAAGTACTATACTAAAAAAACTACACAACACTAAAGAAAGAACTTAAGGAAGATATAAATAAATGGAAGCATATACCATGATCTTGGATGGGAAGAATTAACATCATTAAAATGTCCATACTACCCAAAGCAATTTATAGATTGAATGCAATCCCATTTAAAATACCAATGACATATTTCACAGATATAGAAAAAAAACTTAAAAAATTTATGTTACCAAAAAGGACCACAGATAGCCACAACCATGTTGAGAAAGAAGAACAAGGTAGGAAGAATCACAATATCTGACATTAAACTATACTGCAAAGCTACAGTAATCAAAACAATCTTGTACTGTCCTAGGAATAGACATGTAGATCAATGGAACAATGTAGACAGCCCAGAAATAAACTAGGACTCTACAATCAGTTAATATTCAAAAAGGAGTAAGGAAAATGAAATGGAGTAAAAATAGCCTCTTCAACAAGTGGTGTTGAGAGAATTGTATAGGGAGAACACACACAAAAAATAATAATAAAACTAGACCACCAACTTACACCATACATCAGAATAACCTCAAGATGGATAAATGACTTAAACATAGGCCATGACACCATAAAAGTCCTAGAGCAAAATATAGGAAGTAAAATTTCAGATATCCTACACAGAAATATTTTCACTCATATTTCTCCAAGGGAAAAAGAAAATAAAGGAATGAATAAACAAATAAGACTTTATCAAACTGAAACATTTCTGTTCAGCTAAAGAAAAACCCAGCAAAATTCAAAGGGAACCAACTGTATGGGAAAACATATTTTCAAATGATACCTCATACAAGGGTTTGATATCCAAAATATATAAAGAACTCATGTAACTCAACACCAGGGAGACAGACAGCCCAAGTACAAAAATGGGCAAAGGCCCTGAACAGACAGACACCTTCCTTAAGAGGACATACAAAGGGCCAAAATGCATATGAAAGGATGCTCAACATCACTAGCCATCAGAGATGCAAATTAAAACCCCAATAAGATACCACCTCACACCTGTCAGAATGGCAACCATCAACAAATCAACAAACAAGTGCTGGCTAGGATGTGGGGAAAAGGGAACCCTGATGCGCTGTTGGCTGGAATGCAGGCTGGTGCAGCCACTATGGAAAACAGTATGAAGTTTCTTTAAAAAACTAAAAATGGAATTGCCTTTTGATCCAGCAATTCCACTACTAGGATTATATCAGAAGAAACCTAAAACACCAATTTGTAAGAACCTATGTACCCCTAAGTTCATAGCAGCACTATTTACAATAGCCAAGTGCTGGAAACCACCTAAGTGCCCATCAGTGGATGATTGGATCAAAAAACTTTGGCACATTTACACAATGGAGTACTACACAGCAGAAAGAAAGAAGGATCTCCTACCCTTTGCAACAACATGGATGGAACTGAAAAGTATTATTTTCAGTGAAATAAGCCAGTCAGTGAAAGACAAATACCACATGATCTCACCCATCACAGGACAATAATGAACAAAACAAGCAAACAAGTAAGACAAGAACCTGATGCATGAACTCAATGAATAAACCTTCAGTGGACAGAGTGGTGGGGAGAGAGGGCTAGGTGGAGGGAGGATTAGGAGGTAAGGAACTAGCTGGAAGAGCCATGGATATGGACAACAATTGGGATTGACTTTGGCAGGGTGTGGGTGGGTGAGGAGATGGATAGAGGGGAGGAAAAGGAGATGGTGTAATATAACAATAAAATTAAATTAAAAAAAGAATAACAATTTATTCAATACTAATTTTTCTCACTGAAATTTTGTTGTTGTCTTCTTAAATAATACATTTCTGGCTAACATAGTTTATGTTTTATATCCACTGTTATGCTTTGTAACCCATCTTTATCATATCTAGATTTTTTTTTTTTTTAAGATTTTATTTCATTATTTTTAGAAAGAGGGGAAGGGAGAGAGGCAGAGAGGGAGAGAGACATCAATGTATGGTTGCGTTTCACCTGCCTCCATCCACAGACCTGACTGGAGACCTGGTTTGCAACCTGGTTATGTGCCCTGACTGGGGAATTGAACCTGCGACCTTTGGGTTCGCAGGCCAGTGCCTTAACCACTGTGCTACCAGCCAGGGCTCATATCTAGAAATGCTATTATAAGTGCATTTAGTTTGTGTTTTTCATCATATAAAAGTCTCTATCTATTCTTTTAAGTGTATCATCTTTGTTTTTATCTTGAAAGCAATAATAATATTGTTTCCTTCTTTAAAAGGGCATTTTTGTCTATAATCTTCTTTCTTGTAATGTTGGTGAGAACCCTAAGAACATGTTAAAATATATGCAGAAGCTGCAATTTTTACATTGCTGGGAAAGCTTAAGAGTTCAATTATAAAATAGAAAGTGGTTTATTATGTCAAAAGAGATATTATGCCATTAAAACATATTTACATCTCTATTTTACTGAGTCTACTTTTGTATTTGAAAATATAAATATGTATTTAATTTTATCAAATACTTTATAAATATTTCTTAAAATGATCAACTGAAATATCTCAAATAAATTATTAAAATACTACAGATAATAGATTTACAATAAGTAAGTGACATTGGGAAAAATTTATTTAATCATGGTATATAAATCTTTTAATATACTAATTAAACTTAATTTTAAAATATGATCTTTTTGGAACTTGTGACTTTTACTTATAGTTTTTGTAATTGATATTTTCCTTGTTTTACTTACTTATTTGTATATGTATGTGTGAGTGTGTGCGCATTTAGTTTACACAGTTTAATCACATGTGTAAGTTCATGTATTCACCAGTACAGTCAATTAATTTTATCACAAGGACCTTTCTTTCATATTCCCTTTCTTATGATCACATTTACTTCCCTTTACATGTAAACATTTTGGATTGATTTTTGTTTTCACTCAGACTAATTCTTTTGAGAATCATCAAAGTTACTGCATGCATCATTTCATCTCTTCTGTTGTTGTTTTTGTTGAGTAACAGTTTTGTAGTATGAGTAGGTCAGACGTTGTGCTAATAGCTTTTGCATTTTGGCTTGTTTCCTTAGAAACATTGTGATGCTTCATGGAATGAACTATGCAGTTAATTTTTTCTATCATCTGGAGTAGATCATAATAGTATCTAGGAATAGTCAAGTAATACATTGATGTTTTACTAACTTACTCCATGTATATCAAGGTATTAAATTTTTACATTTCCTAAATAAATGTTTTATTATTTATACACATACAATTATATTTTAAAAATTTGTTGTTGTTCAATTACAGTTGTCACATTTTTTCCCCCATTGCTCTCCCCTTGCCCCACCCCTCACCATGTACCCATAGTCAAACCCTGTTGCACATGTCCATTGGTCTTTTGTCCTTGCTCTTGACTAGACCCTTTACCTTTCTTCCCCTGTTATCCCCCTCTTTCATCTCCTCCAGTTGCTATTAGGTTGTCCATTATTTCCATGTCTCTGGTTCTATTTTACTCATTTGTTTGGTTTATTCATTAGGGTCCACATATACGTGAGAGCATATGATATTTATCTTTAGCTGTCTGGCCTAGCAAAATACTGAGTATAATACTCTCCATTTGTATCCATGTTGTTGCAAAGTATAGGGGATGCTTCTTTCTGCTGTGTAGTATTCCATTGTGTACCAGAGTGTTCCATTGTATACCTATCAATAATAACCTTAAATGTAAAGGGATTATATGCTCCAATCAAAAGACATATGTTAGATGAGAAAACATGACCCACATATATGCTGTCTACAAGAGACCCACCTCAAACCAAAAGACCTACAGAGACTGAAATCAAATGGATGGAAAAAAATGTTTCAAGCAACTAGGTGGACATGAAACTAATCTGTGGACATGAAAATTTACTGTGAAAATATATTTCGCAACAAAGACCATACAGAGACAAAGAAGGACATTTCATAATACTTAAGGGAACAATCCATCAAGAAGATATAACCCTTGTAAACATATATGCACCAAAACTGGAGCACCCAAATATATAAGAACAATTTTGGAAGACTTCAAGGACATTCATAGCAACACACTTATTGTAGGGGATTATAACACCCCATTATCAACAATAGACTCATCTTCCAAGCAAAGAAATACCATGGATATTATGGCATAGAACAACACTCTGGATCAAATGGATTTATATGTGATGTGTCTTGGATTGATATATAAATATTCAAATTCATGGAGGTTGAGTAACATGCTATTAAAAATTGGATCAACAGTAAGATCAAGGAACAAATCAAAAGGTTTCTGGAAACAGAGGTAGACCAAGATGATGGAGGAATAGATTAAGTGGAGCTACACCAATCTCCTTCCAGGACCAATCTGAAATCACAACTTATTTGGGGAGAAATCATCCAGAATAACCAATAAAGCACCAGGTATAGAAAAGCCTTATAACTATGAACAGAACAGAAGAGGCTGCTTCATTACAATGTGACTGGTAGGAAAGTGCAGAGACAAGAGAGGGCTGGCTGGGCTTCCATGGGCAGTGGCTGAAGGGACTAGAGCTGGGGGTTCCATCTGAGAAGGGTGGGTGCTAAACCCCCAGCTCAGCTCCCCAACCTATAGAAACACAGCTGAGAGTAAAACAGCATCCAGTTGTGAAAAGCAAAAAACAATGGAGTTTGCTAGCCTGAGACAGCTAGAGCAGAGAATTATTTAAGTGACCATGTGCAGAAATACACTGGCCCCCACTTACCCTTGTCTTCATCAGAGGGAGGACTGGAGATGCTTAAGAGTTTGGAATGGTGGCTTTGAGGAGAGAAATGAGGAGCAGCTGACAGGGCCCCAGTGCTGACTCATCCCCCACACCACAGGCAGACTACCCTGGCATTAAAAAGGACATAGAAACTATCATTAAGAGCCAGGAGAAAATGAAGAGTACAATTTTCAAATAGAAGAATACAATAGAAGAAATCAAAAGGAGGCTAGAGGAAGCACATGATTGAATCAGTGAGCTGGAAGAAAATATTTTAAAAAGTTCCCAAAAAATGCAACAGAATGAAAAAAGACTAGAAAAGAATGAAGAGGTTTTAAGAGAGCTGCAGGACAACATGAAATATAATAATATAATATTTGTGTCATAGGGATACCAGAAGGAGAAGAGGAGCAAGTAATAGAAAAACTGTTTTAAAAAGTAATGACAGCACTGGCTGGTGGCTCAATGGATAGGTGCCAGCCTGCAAACCCAAAGGTCACTCACTGGTTCAATTCCCCAGTCACTGCACATGGTTGCAAGCCAGGTCTCTAGCCAGGTTTGTAGCTGGAGGCAGGTAAAAGGCAACCATACAGTGATGTTTATCTCCCTCTTTGTCTCTCTCCATTCCCTCTCTAAAAATAATAAATAAAATCTTAAAAACAAAAAGTAATGACAGAAAACTTCCCTAAATTGATGAGTGAGACCATCACTCAAGTTCAGGAAGCACAGAGGGTCCCAATGAAGATGAATCCAAACAGGCTCACTTCAAGACATAGCATAATTAAAATGGCAAATTTCATAACAAGGAGAGAATCATAAAAGCAGCAAGAGAGAAAGCTAATAGCATGGAACGGGCTCCAATAAGGTTATCAGTTGATTTTCACAAGAAACACTACAAGCCAGAAGGGAATGGTTAAGTACAGGTACAGATGTATTCTTTTAGCTTTTTTTTTTTTTTTTTTTTTGCCTTGGAAATTCCTTTTTTCACCTTCAATTTTGAATGAGAGCCTTGCTGTGTAGTCTTGATTGTAGGCCTTTGTTTTCCATTGCTTAAAATGTTTTTTGTCTTTCCTTTCTGGCTTTTAGTTTTTCTGTTGAGAAATGAGCTGATAGCCTTATCAGAGCTCCTTGTAAGTTATCAGCTATTTTTTCTTGGGATTCTCTCTTTGTCTTTGGTTGTTGCCATTTTAATTATGACGTATCTTAGTGTGGGCCCCTTTGGGTTAATCAGCATTTTGACCATCTGTGCCTCCTGGATTTACATGGATTTTTCTCTTAACAATTCAGGAATTTTCATATCATTACTTTTTAAAACAGGTTTTGTACTCCTTGCTCCTCTTCCTCTTTCTGGTATCCTTATGATATGGATTATATTATGTTTCATGTTGTCCTGTGCCTCTCTTCTCACCTGTTCTTTCTTTTACAGTCTTTTTAATTTTGTTGTACTTTTTGGGAATTATTTTCTTTGTTGTCTTCTAGCTCACTTGTCTGATTCTCTGTTTCCTCTAGCCTGCTTTTGATCCCTTCTACTGTTTTTTTAATTCAGAAAAATTGTATTCTTCATTGCATCCTAGCTCTTACTGGTAAATTCTATGTTCTTTTTAATGCTGGTCAATAAGTTCCTTGTAGCTTCCCCAGAGTTCTTTGTAGTTCCGGAGTTCTTTGTAGTTTGTTTGTGCTCACTGTACTCACTGAGTTTTTTTTAATAAACATTAATTTTAAGTCCATGTGTGATAGTTTGCTTGCCTCTATTTCATTTAGCAGTTATTTTGGAGATTTTTTCTTTCTTTCTTTCTTTTGTGATCAAATTTTTTTTCTCCCCATTTTTAGGTGTCTCTTCAGCTTTGTTTCTACTTTCTTACATTAATCTTCTTTGACTCCCTGATTTTGTGGTGTGGCCTTCTGTCGTAGAAGTCCTGTGGGATTCAGTGGTATAGTGTTCTTTATTTTATGAACATACTGCTTTTGGGATGCCCTTTATGCCATTTTAGTTAAGCTGTCTGTTTGTATTTTGGATTTGGCTGATGTGTTGCTCTTTGGTAGGTCCTTCCCTCAGGCTAGCTGATTGAGAGTCACTCCTTCTACCATATCTCATTTACTGTTATTAAGCTGCAACTAAAACAGAACCACCAATCCAGACAAAATAACCATACCTTCAAAGATATCCTCCACCCTCAATTACACTTTCAACTGCAAATGAGCCAGGCAAAATACCCAGACCCTGAAAGATAACCCTGCCTTCAATCACACTGTCAACTGCAAATGAGCTAATATTAATAGGATGTAAAGATATTAAAACTATTAATAGGAGAGAAAAATCAAGAGAGTTTACTAACTGGATTATAAATGATTTTAGAGAGGTGAGAGGTAGGAGCAATGTTAGTAGTAAGAGTGGCAAAGTGATGAGAAAAAGAACGCAAGATTTTCATCTTATATAGAAGTAGGAGGAGGGAAAGAATGAGAATGAAACAAAAAGGGCTAGTATATGGTAGATACTTATAACATATGGGGGCTTCGATAAGGTTATCAGCTGATTTCTCACAAGAAGCACTATAAGCCAGAAGGGAATGGTTAAGTAGAGATGTATTCTTTTAGCTTCCTTTGTCTTGGAAACTCCTTTTTTCACCTTCCATTTTGAATGAGAGTCTTGCCGTGTAGAGTAGCCTTGGTTGTAGACTTTTGTTTTTTATTGCTTGAAATACTTTTTGCCATTCTCTTCTGGCTTGTAGGTTTTCTGTTGAGAAATGAGCTGAAGCCTTATCAGAGCTCCCTTGTAAGTTATTAGCTTTTCTTTCTTGTTGAATTTAGGATTCTCTTTTTGTCTTTGATTGTTGATTGTGTATGTAGGGTGTGAGAGAACAAATACATGTACATATATAAAAAAAAAAAAGCAAGGCATTTGAATTAGAAAAAAAGGAGAGATAAAAGAAAAAATAGAAACTGAATTAGTGAATGTTTCACCACAGCACTGTGAACAATGTATGAGCTATAATTACTATAGGTGGGATGGGAGTATGAGGTAAGAAAGAGGGAAAGAGAAGCTTAAGTGATGTCTGGAGGAAAGGAAAGTGATTTTGAAGTGATATAGGGAGGATGACTACTAAGAGTGAGGAGTTAGGTCCAGGCTAAGACAAGGGAAATCTCGAATTGGAAATGAAATAAAGAAACCACTGAAATAGGATAGAGGGATGCTAAGATTTGAGATTTGAAATGCCAGAATAGTGAAGGTATATAAATGTTCGCAAAGGCACCATAGCTACCTCCATATCCACACTTAATGAGCACTAACTGGTTGAGGTGGAAAGAGAACAAGTGTATTTTCTAAACAGTATAGTGACTAATGACAAAAAAAAATGGTTTTGAAAAGTTGGAGACAGGAGAAATAATTAGAATGGGGAATGGACATGAGTTGTAGCAGGAGAGAAAATAGAATTTAAAACAACAGCAGGAAGAGGAAATTGGGTAGTAAAATGGAGTGAGAGAAGAAAGCTATAAAATATGGGATTTGAGATACAGTATATTACAAACACTAGTTACTTAAAAGGTACTAATTGTGAGGGCAAGAAATTAATGTTAAAAATGGTATGCTGGGGACTACCAATTCATGTAGAAGATTAAGGTATAATTCTTCTCCATAGTATCTGTTTTTTCAACCTATTCTTCTCTTTCTTGCTTTACCCCTGTTGATGCCAGATCATTCCTCCATCTAGGCCTATACAGGTTATTTGCAACTTGCAGTGTTCTATTTCCTATGTCTGTATGTTTTTTTATTGATCAGGTATCTCTGTAATCTTTATTCAGGCTTAAGCACCTTGGTGGGCAGCAGAGTCAAGCAATTTCTATGGGTGGCACTATAACTTCCTGTCAGTCTGATGTCATTTGTTGGTGAGTGGCTTGAGTGAAGAATGGATCCACCCCAACATGGGCCCAGGACAATGTGTGCAAATCCAAACCTTTGAGCCCTTCCAAAATGTTTATTCCCCTTGATGCTGCCCTATTGTCTCAGAAGAGCCACTGTGTTGGTACACCAATGCATGCATATGCCAGACCTCTGCCATGCCTTTGTACCACACCATGGCCTGTAAGGATGCTCTCTCACCAAAACTCACAGTATCTCTTACAGTCAATGCTGGTGGGTTGTACTCTGACCATTTCTTCCAAACTCACACAGCCCCACCAGGGTTCGGGCCTCCAGCAGCTCCCATGCTCTAGACCTGGGTCACACCAACTTGCAGCACTGGGTGAATTCTGGAATTCTGGAATCCAGATGCTTTCCTCACTCCAGGTGATTTTCACCTCTTTGTGTTCTGTGCTATCTCCTCCAGACACTCCAAAACCAGAGGAAGCACTCAACACTGCCAGCTACACTGCCTCCATCTTCTTAAACTCACCTTTAATTTAAATAATAGTTTTGGTTGGCTTTTACACTGTTGAATATTTTGTGCCAATCCTTTCTTGCCTGAAATGTTTCTGTTGAGAGATCAGTTGACTGTCTTACTTGTGCTCCTTTGTAGGTAACTATCTTTTTCTTGCTGTTTTAAAGTTTCCCTCTTTGTCTTTAACTTTTGACAGTTTATATAATGTATCTTGCTATGGGCCTATTTTGGTTCATGGTGTTGTGGACACTCTGCTCTGGATTAGTGCACCTTTTTCTTTCACCAGGTCAATAATGTTTTAAGCCATTATTTCTTCAAATATGTTCTAAATCACTTCCTCTCTCCTGTCTTTCTGATAACCCTATGCTGCCAATGCTGTTATTTTTTATGTTGTTTGAAAGGTTTCATACACTAGCTTATTAATAAAAATTTTTTTCTTCTCTAATTGGGTGTTTCCTGCTATCTCATCTTTCAAATGGCTGATTAAATCATCTGCTTCACCTAACCTACTACTGTGTATTCTTTATTTCATACTATTACCTTTTTTTCTATGTCCTTCTTTGCTTGCTATCTTTTTGTTTAAGTTCTCACTGAGTTCATCCATTCTTCCTGAGTTCCTTTGGGCACCCTTATAACCATTGTTTAAACTCTGCATCTAGTAGATTGCTTACCTCCATTTCACTTAATTCTTTTTGGGGGTTTCTTCTTTTCTTTAATTTGAGGAATGTGCTTTTGTCTCCCCATTTTGGCTGACTGTTTATGTTTGTTTCTATGTATTGTGTAGAGTTGCTATGGCTTCCTGTCTTGATAGCTTGACTTTATGTAGTAGGCTTCCTAGGATTTTCAATGGCATAACCTCCCTGATAACTAACTCAGGTGCTCCAGGAATGGGGTCATTTATGTGAGTCTTCCTATTATAGTTTAACCTTGATTGTTGTTTACACAGGCATCACTAGTATTGACCCTTAGGCTGATTACCTTGATAATTGACCCCAATAACATTTTATGAGCTGATGTGTGGCAGCTGACTCCACATCTGGAATTAGCCCTTGCAAGGTCTGCCTACTGTTGAGCTATTTATGTTTGCTGCTTTTGGAGCTAACTGTGTCATGCTCTGATGCCTGCTACTTGGTGTGTTAGTTCCAGGGCATCTTGGGGAAGCACTGTTATGTAGATTGATGTCAGATGCCACCTGTGACTGGCCCTGGGCTACCTGTTTTGATTACAGAGCAATTCACAGATTGTGTCTGCCTTTACTGGAACTGTGTGGTGGGGAGGGGCCAAGCTGTGTACCAAGGATGGCTTCCACCAGCACTGAGCCTGGGAGAAGGTCAGCAAAAGGCCCAAGGCACCCCAAGATCTATATTTATCTGATTATTTCCTGTTAGCCTCAGTCAATGAAAGAGTCTCTGGCAGTCTGTGAGTTGCATAAGGTAGGTTCTCAGTGAGTTACCAGGTAGGGGTGAGTGGTATTCATCAAGCTGATAGAAAATCAAACTTGGCACAAATGCTGGTTCTAAGTTCATTCAGCAAAAGTCTTGTGGTACACCAAGGCCAGCAGGTGCACCTTAGGGTCTGCTATTGTATTTGGGGCAAGTTCTCAAAGTGAGGTCAGTAGAATTCATCATGTTAAAAAAACATTTAAAATTTGGCTGTGTGAAAGGTAGGGCTCTGATTGTCTGAGCATGAGAGTAAAACATGGTCTCCTCAAGAACCTTCTAAGCATTTCTGCACCACAGGCCTAGGCTGGTTACAGCCAGAAGACTTTGGCAGCAACAGGCTACATTAAGTCAGGCCAGTGTGATTAGTGCATCACTCCCAGGCTGATGTCCATGGAGAGGAATGTTTGGAACCTATGGGCACTGAAGGAAAGGGAATCAGCACAGGCAAAATGGGGACTGTCCTTCTAGCCCTTTTTTTAAAGCCATGCAACCCAATCTGTTTCTGTATGATACCTATCTTTTCTGAGATTCCATCCCTCTGTTAAAACCCAGGGTGAGTGTCCCCAAACAAAAAGCTGTGCTTCTTTTAGAAAACTCATGGATTTTCTGTCAGACTCTTGTCTCTTCCTGCAATACAGAATCCTCATTGATTTTTCACAGCCAGGTGGTATTCTGGTTCTCTTTCTGTTATTACTGCTTCAGCATGGGGAGTCTAACATGGGATTGAGGTTCCTTGCTCCTCAGAGTGACCTTTACAACAAAGATATCCCTTCCACTTCTCAACCACTGTATGTGGGGGGAAGAATCAGCCTTTTTTTGTGAGTGTGCTCTTCTTACCAGTGTCCATGTGGCTTTTTCTGTAAACCTTTGTTTGTAAGATTTCAGTTCAACTAGTCTTCAGTTGGTTATTTGAGTTGATTGTTTTATAATAGAGTTGTAATTCCATTTTGATCCTGGGAGGAATGGAGTGTAACTTTTACCTATTCCAATGCCAGTTTTGATCCTTATGTCTTTATTTTAATTGTGTTAATATAAAATCTTCCTTTGACCCCATTTATTTTGGATTTGAACACTTTTTGTGTGTGTTTATTAATACACTGCACCACCATTGGTTTTTGCTATTTTCTCACATTATTATTTATTATTTTATTTTTTAAATTGCTGAATTATTTGTTAGCTATATATTTTTATAAGCCAGCTGTTTGTTAACAAATCTAAAAGTGTTCCTTTTTGGTACTTAAGTCCATTATATTTCCACCTATTGCCATAACTTTTATAACTGGCTTTACCTTTGTTATCCTAATTTCTATTATTTCCATTTTGTTTGTTTGTTTGTGGTGTATGTAAAATGTATTGTGTTCAATTTTGTAGGAATTTAAAAGGAAACATCTTGTTTTGAATGATACAAACAATTGCCTTTTGTTTGCTGAATAACTTTATTTAGTCTTTGATTTCAAATTACCCAATTTGACTATCTTATAGCTAACTAGAAACCTAGCACAATTTTCCTGTCCTCCTCACCTGCCCTCTTCCTGCTTCTTCATCTTTTTTATTCTAGTCTGGGAATATCAATTGATCTATATTTTTCCTGTACAACTATTCCTTTTTATTATATATTTCCATATTCTTTTGAGGTTTTCTTATATATTAGAAGCAGTTATATTTATATATTTGATTATTTAAATACTCATTAGTTCCTTTATACTTTGATTTTCCCAGAAGTGATTTCCTGTTCTGCTATATTTGTGAGTAATCTGAAGAATGGCTGTTCTTAGAACAGGAAAAGAGTAAGTTCAGCTCTTAAACTTTGCACATGAGATTATTTTCTTAGTGTATTTACACTTGGATGATATCAATTTATCTGGATATAGAATGGTAGAGCTACAATCTTTTTCCATCAATAACCTGTTCATTTCTATAGTTTTATAGATAGGAAATTTAAAGCTTGTCTGATTTTATTCTTTTGCAGATAACTCATATTATCATGGATGTATAATGATATGATTAAAAACTCTAAAGACATTTCAGAGTATATGTACATATAAAGTTTATTTTAATTAATTTACTGTAATAGCCAATTAATCTATCTAAACAATTTGTTTTATATCACAAAGTTTTTAAAATATTATTTTTAATAATAATTAGATAATATGAATATTTCATATTTAGTTATTGTTGCTGTACTTATTACTCTATTTTTTTGTCTCAGGAATATCTATAAGTCATTCATCCAATAGAGTTTTATTCATTGCCAATTATGCGGCAGGTACTATTTTAGGCTCTTGGGATTTCATCATTGAGCAAACAAAGATCCCTGCTCTCAAGGAGCCTAAATTCTTTTAGAATAAACAGACAAAAAAGGAAACCTAACAAATACATAAATTAAATAGCAAACACTTGGATTAGGGATTTTGGGGGAACTTGTGGTTGAGAAGGTGAGATATACTTTATTCTTGCTTAGATCTTGTATTTTAAAAATCTTTCCCTTCATTGTTTGCAATCTGCTTTCTCTTCCCCACTTTAGGTGCTGTTTCCACATTTGGATTCTCTATCAGTAATTTAATTTTATAGGGCATGACTTCTGCTCTGCTTTATCCCTATGCTATTATATATTTTTTTTTAATTTTATTGTTGTTGTATTACATCCATCCCCTTTTTGCTCCCCTCTGTCCCCCTCCCCACCCACCCATTCCTCCCAAAGTCAATCCCCCCTGTTGTCCATGTCCATGGTTCCTTTATACTAGGTTCTTGTCTAAGCTGCTCCCCTTTCTTGCCTCTGCCTCCCCCCTCCCCCCAACCCCTTTCCCCCTGACCACTGAAGGCCTAGTCCTTGTATTCATATACTTGGTTCTGTTTTGCTTGTT
>PVIW01013882.1:0-25548 GCA_004026585.1 Noctilio leporinus | reverse complement strand
GATTTTGGATGACTTCTTGAATTTCACTAGTTGTTATTGGCTTATTCAGGCTTTCTGCTTCTTCTGGGTTCAGTTTTGGTAGATTATACCTTTCCAGAAATGTGTCCATTTCATCCAGGTTGTCATATTTTTTGTCATAGAGTTGTTTGTAGTAATTTCTTACAGTCTTTTGTATTTCTGAGGTATCAGTTGTGATTTCTTCTCTGTCAGTTCTGATTCTGTTTATTTGGGTCCTCTCTCTTTTTTTTTTTGATGAGTCTGGATAAAGGCTTGTCAATTTTGTTTATTTTTTCAAAGAACCAGCTCCTGGACCTGTTGATTCTTCAAATTGTAGTTTGAATCTCTGAGTTATTTAGTTCTGCTCTGATCTTGATGATTTCTTTCCTTCTACTTGCTCTGGGCTTTGTTTGTTGTTGCTCCTCTAGTTCTTGAAGCTTTATGGTTAGGTTGTTTTTATAAACTTCTTGTGACCTTTTTAGGAAGGCCTGTATTGCTATAAATTTCCCTCTGAGCACTGCCTTTGCTGTATCCCATAGGTTTTGGGCTGTTGTGTGTTCATTGTCATTTGTTTCCAGGAACTTTTTGATTTCATCTTTGATCTCATTGTTAACCCATTCATTGCTTAAAAGCATGTTGTTCAGTCTCCATGAGTTAGAGAATTTTTGTTTTTTTCCCTTGAGATTGGTTTCTAGTTTTAAGCCATTGTGATTTGAGAAGATGCTTTGTATGATTTCAATTTTCCTGTATTTGTGGAGGCTTGTTTTGTGACCGTACCATGTGGTCTAGCTTGGAGAATGATCCATGTGCATTTGAAAAGAATGTGTATTTTGCATCTTTGGGGTAAAAGACTCTGTATACATCAGTTAGGTCCATTTCTTCTAGTGTTGTTCAATGCCACAACATCTTTGGGGATTTTTTGTTTGTATAGTCTTTCTCTTTTCTACCCAGCCAAGTCCCTTAATGTCCAGAGCCATGCTGAATATGCTGCACCTGGCTTCCACACGGCAGCCTTTCAGGCACTTTCCTGACGTTGTCTCCTCTCCTTCAGGGAAGAACGCTCTCCTCTCTCTGCTGCTCCTCAGGCGGCACCTTTTGAGACCTTTCTCCATTGTGACCCACAACCCTCCTCCACGCTGTTACCCTGTCTCACTCGGAGTACAGAGCCTGAAATGGGATATTCTTCTCGCTGTATCCGCGCTTCACGCTGACATAGGATTGAATATCAGCTTCCTTGTCTGGCCTTTATACTTCTGTTCATATAGCCAGCATGTGGTACCTTTACTTTATTTGACAGTCTTATCAGGCCTGTGGCTCATACCAAGCATTTGTCAGTCAACCTGTCAGACCCTGGCCTTTTCCATCGAGCAACTTGGTTGTGTTGATCAGTGCTGTGACATCTAGCAGCCAGCCTTTGTCCTCACCCTGTCTAACCCTGTGCTGTTGGAGCTGGTGGTCTTTCTCAGCAACCAACTCAAGAATCAAGAAATAGGAACCGTGTTCAAAATGCTGTTGTATTTGTGTTAATGTTTTGTTGCTACCAACTCAAAATTGTACATTTTTAAGCCCAGGGCTCTACATTTTCATGTGGCATTGGGCCTGACAAATTTTGCAGCTGATCTGTGATGATTAGGAATATTTACCTCTTCTCTCCCTCACCCCTAATCTTGGCATGTTGATTCACCACATATCTGCTGTACGTTAAACAAGGGGTTTTCACTTCTGGCAATCCATGAGTCTAAAACAGAAAAGGTAGAGAAAGGAAGCAGTGAGCCCTATCAAGGATTGTAGGAGTCCTGGTTGGTGTGGCTTGGTTTGTTGGAGCACCATCCTGAAAGGGTAAAGTTGAAGGTTTGATTCCCAGTCAGGGCACATACCTAGGTTGTGGGTTCCTGGTTCAGGTGCTAACAGTCCCCAGTCATGGTGTGAATGGGAGGCAACCAGTCAATGCTTCTGTCTCTCATTGATGTTTCTCTCTCTCCCTCTCTCTCTAAAAGCAATTGAAAAATGTCCTCAGGTGAGGATAAAAAAAAATTCAGGTGGAACAGAAACTTCACATGGGTCTTTTGAACTTGTCCAGATTCCTCATTTTATATTGGAGATTTATTTCTTGAAAGGGGAAGTCCCATACACACTGGAGTAGAGTTTTCTGAGGGTGAGACTTGTCCCAGAGGCACCCACCTGGAAGGTGGTAGCAGCAGGCAAGGAAGTGGCCAATGATGAGGCAGGAAGAGTGAGATTGGACTGTTTCCTCCTTGCTCTGGTGCCTGCCTTTCTTCTGCTCCCTGAAGTGCATCCACATACGCTAAGTATGATTCAGCAGGTTTGGTGCAAAGTTCCAGAGACAAATCTAAACCACCTAGAGTCCTAGGTAGAAAACTGAGCCTGATGATGGAGTGGTTTTGGAGATGACTGCCTAAACCAACCACACATCCTTTGGGGACTCCCAGAGTTGACCTGCCCTTTGAGTGCCATGTGGGAGCTCTCCTTCCTAATGTGTTCTGTTCCCCTCCTTCAATAGTGACTCTGGCTTTTCACATTTCCTTTCCTAAATGCCCATCTCTCCTCTATCTCTTCCTTTCCCCATAGTGACTCTTGCACTGGCCATTTGAAGCCCCTCTGGTATCATGTAAGTATTCTTCTCTGAGTGCAAGTTTCTCTCTGACCAGCCTTCCCTGGGGCTGGGGTGATGAGCTGGGGCTAAGGCAGAGGTAAGAAGGATGTGGGGGTATGAGGATAAACCCTCCACAGTTTATTTGTTCCTCCAACTTCCTTAAAAACACAGTGCCGCATAGCAAAGACTTGTGTCCTGCTGGAAACCTACTTTGGATCTTTGTACTAGTTTCATATTTCTTTTGCTAGGGTAATTTTGACTGTATAATTTTCAAAGACCCCTTAGCCTTTCCCTCACCCCCAGCTACGTTCATCTGTTCCATCTCCACTCCTTCTTCAGGGCACAAAAGCTCACCTCTTACCTTCACTTGCGGCAGCAGCTGCCCCGCTTCACTGCGTTTTCAGTTTCTGGAGCATCCTCTGCATCATTCACCATTGGCTTCTGCCTTGAGCAGTCCCACTCTACCTTTTCCCCAACACATGTCCACAGTGAAGCCTTCCTTCTTCGACCATTAGGCTAGTCTAGGAATCCCTGGTGCTCACTCACTGTCTTACCACTTACGCTTGTTTCCAGCGTAACTGACTGCTTTGGTTGATGTGTATGTCCCTCACTAAGTGAAAACACTCAGGGCTAAAATTTGCCCAGAGTTTTCTATACCCCAGAGACTTTCCACATGTAATATTTAAAATAACCCTATGAGGTAGATATAATCATTCACATTTTTAGAAGAGGAGACTGAGGCTTAGAGAAAGCATGCATTTCTTCAAAGTCACCTGACTTACAGGAGGCAGAGTTGGTCATCAGACCTGACAGATAGTTGGCTCCGGAGCCCACACCCTTGCCCACTCTGCTGTCTGCCGTGCCAGTGGGGACTGGGCCGTGTCTGCTCGCCACGGTGTCCCTCATGCCTAACTTCTAGCATGATCCTCCACAAATACAGATGGACTCAAGGAAGTTGACCAGCTTCTTCCTCTCCATTTCTTTCCTCCTTGCTTCAGGGAGAAAGGGAAGGGGCAGATATGCACACACAATAATGTTGAGGTGAGAACCCTGCCTTCAAAGCATCAGGCACTTTTAGCCAGAAGCCCAGGAAGAGTGGAGCTGGCGATAGGACGGTGACTTCAGGACCTGGTGCTCCAGTCTCCCTCCCTGCTTGCCTTTTAGTTACTGTGGCCTGTTCTGACCATGGTCCACCTCCGTGACCTCACTCCACCCCACAACACTTCCGATGAAAGCTGGCCCAGGAATCATGGAAAGCGGTGGCGGGTGAAGAGCCCAGTGAACATTCTCCATTTCAGATGTGGTTAAGGGCAGGGTTCCCTCCAGTGTAGCCTAAGTGTTGGCCCTGTGGTGACTAAGAAGGATGATTCATCAGTAACCTTCCTGTTTTCACTATTAAAACAATTCTAACCCAATCCAGTCTCTGTTGCCATGGAGGGCAAACCTTAGCCACACATTTAAAGCGGAGGCTGGAAGGGATGGAGAACATAAAGACAGTCCCTGGCTCATATTCACTGCAGAGGTTAAGGACAGGAGTCCTGGGCACATCCATTTTCTTGCGTTCAACTGTACAAAATCCTGGGCCAGGGGCTGCAGCAGTTGCTGTCAGTACAGAGAGGAATTCGACAAAGTTACCATCCCCTCCGGTGTGTGTTTGTGTATGGGGGCGATACTCATATGTTTACATCCACTGTAATACCAGGCTGACTATACTGGGCTAGTCCAGTTGACTGTGTTAAAAATCTAGGGAAATCATTGAAAGAAAACTCAAGTGATTATAATTGTATTTGACATTACATAATGGATAAGTGACAAGTTGCCTATAAAGGAAATTTTATGCTTTTTCACATTAAAAATGTATGTACATTATAACTTTGTAGTGATTCTCTTAAGAAAACGTTTTCTAATCAAAAATTATTATTTTTCAAATGTATAATCTGTTCATTTTTTTAAATTATACAAAAATGTGTGAATATATCACTTTTCCGAAGGTGATTCAGAATAAAGGGTGTCTTCCCCCTTACTCCTAGTTTCTCTTCCTGGAGGCCAGCACTGGTTTACTGTTCACTTTTGAGAAAGATTCTGTACCTAAGCAAACACATGTGTGCATGGGGTGTTTTACACAAACGACAACAGACTATTTATACATGGACTTCACCCCAGACTTTTCTTTCCATATCAGTATTTAAGGAAAAAAGACTCCTTTCTTTTTTGACTGCATAAGATTCTGCTGAATGAATATATCATAAGTTATCGAATCTTATTACTGATGAATAGTTAGTTGTTTCCTGTCTTTCGCTGTTACAGTGATAACCTTGAACTCATTATTAAACATATTTATGCAGAGTATAGCCATAAGCTAACATCTTAAAGCTGTCATTTGCACTAAATATGAAGTCCTATTTTGTTGTGTATTTTATTTGTTGGGCAGCATCACTGATGAGGCCATGTTAGCAGAATCAGTAAACAGGACGATTATTTACAGATACCTTTTTCCAGATTGTGATACCACAGATGCTACATGTAATTAGAAAAGGGAGCCATTTCTCTTCTCTTTGAAAACATGTATCACGCAAATATGGAGATAACCTTTATCTGTCAGTTTTTCCAGGTGTGTGAGACAGTTTAGGATCATAGTTAGGATTATGGTTTGGCTTCTCCCTGACTGTGTGATTGTGGGCAAACAGCTTATTTTTCTATTTTTCTAAGAACTGTTGTATCCTCTGTAGAACCTGGATGCAATACCCACCACCTAGGGCTCCCATGAGAAACAGAGGTAATGCACGTGACGTGTTGCACAGGGCTTTGCAGATTTGCCCAATGAATAGATCTTAGTCCCCCCAAAAAGCCATCAGTCTGGAAAGTGTAACACATTAGTCATGAAGTGGAGAATACATATTGTAGTCCTACCGTAGAGGGATTTCACACTTTAGTTAATGGCGAGGGTGTGGGGAATCACAGGGGCAGGGATCTTCCACCTCACCTATCCTGACTCCAGCAATCCACAGTTAAAATCTAGCTCTCGGGTAAGAGGGTGAAGGCGGAGAAAATGAGACCCACAGTCCTTGCAGCCCCTCCTTCAAGAGGACTGACCCAGTCTCCAGCTTTCTGAGGATTTAATCCATAGATACTTATTTCACATCATCCTTTCAATACCATTCCACCTGTACATCAGCCTGTATATATCGATGCTAAATTAAACCATAACTGAGTACCTATTTCCCATCACTCTGTTAGATGTTGGAAAGAGATATCAAGCTGGATAAAAGAAGCAGCCTTCGTGTGCCAAGTTTATACTATATTATTGTCATCGTTGTAAGAATTTGGTGTAGATGATAACGGGAGGCTTTCAAGGGTTCAGTCGCTTGCCCAGGGTCATGTAGGGTAGTGAGTGACTGAGCCTGGATTCAAGCTCTGGAAGGTCCCTGGCCCTCAGTGTCCCAGTCTGTTATGTAAGGAGCCTATAAATACCTCATGGAGTGGCTGCAGATGAAATGAAATAGCACAGTGAAGCCCTGGCACATGCCTCACACCTACTTACTGTGGTTATTTGTATTGCTTTCCACAGAGTTAGTGCGCAGCAGAGCTGGCACAGGGGCCCAGGGCTTTCTGAGGTCCCCCTCAAGTCATGCTCTTTCTGCACCTCCATACTGTCTCCCTGTAAGGTGATACAGCCTATTTTGGTTTAGCTTCTTAATATAAAAATTGAAGGTATAAATAGACTAGGGGATGAAGTGGCATTAAAGAGATGCTGGAAAAGTGATCAACAAAGGAGATGACTAGTTTGAGGTACGTGGCAATCCACCATTCTTGGGGATTCACTAAGCTCTCTCCTGGGATCAAGCCCAAGTCCAGTGAAAACTATCATCCAGGGGCTGTAGGACTTCAGCTCCCGGTAGCCTGACTTCAGATGACAGCAGCATGACTTGGTGCTCGCTGCTTCCACAGCCGTTGCCACATCCAAAAAGGCTCTGGGACTTGGCAGACTTAGGTTTACGTCCCAATTCTAGCACTTGTGTGCTCTCTGATCTGGGTTAGTTACTTAACTTCTTTCAGTTTCAATTTCCCCGACTGCCAAATGGGAATAATAATAATGCATAGTCACGCGGTTGTTGCAAGGTTGTATGAAAATAAAAATTACATACGGCATTTCGTATTATATGGGACTAACAGCAGCCCTCCATGAGTGGGAGCTTTCATTACAAGGAAGTTTTATGTCTTGTTGTAAGAAGCTTGTTGATGAGTCTTGGATAACAGACCGTTGTGATATATATATTTTTGTAAGTGCCTCTTTAAAAGAGAGAGCCACTTCTCGCTGGGTGACAGGACACAGAGAAGTGCGTAAGGAGCCTGAGGGAGGCCTAGGAGAGGTTCGCTGGGAGCCCAGATTTCGTTCTAAACAAAGCCCTGGGTGGGAGCCGGCACTTTCGCAGTGACTCCCTTCAGAGAGGACTTGGAAGGAGTGTATGAAATCCGTCCGAAAGTAGGTTGGAAAGGTTTAAATGTAAAATCAAGGATACATTTTATATTATGATTTTGAATGGTTACATTTCATTTTCCATTTTATCATGTTCTTTTCCAGGAAAAGATACAAAAACAATTAAGTCAAAAAAGATTATATACTTAAAAAATTTTATTTTTTTTCAGCTTCCCAAGAGCATATGTTTCAAGTATCATGTGTGCGCTCCCTTTTCCTTATTGTCACTTCTCTGCTATCAGTTTTTAACATCCATTGTTATATTTTATCTTAATGCTGTTATTCCTTCTTCTATTTTTGTCCTCTCCTTTTGTAGTTTTAGGTTATGTATTTTTGAGGGCAATAAGTAGTATTCATTCAATTATAGGGAAAAAATAAATTTCAAACCACAAAATAAAATCAGAACCAAAAGAAAAGAAAATGGACAAACAAAACACCCAAGCACCACAGTCACCAAACCATCCAACCCTACAGATAGACTCTCATAGGCACCGAGCAGATTGACTTCAGAGAGTTTTTGTTGCCAGTGATGGTAAAGCCACTCTTTCTGCTCTTAGCATCATGTAAACCAACCCCTCATTTATTTATTCCTCTCTAATGCTTACAGTTGAGTGGCCTGTCATGGTGGGGTTTTATTCTTTTTTTTTCAACTGAAGTGGTTATCTCTTTCAACCAATGAAGAACTGATTTTTATCCCTAACCTCATAACTTGGAATCTAGTTGCATAGTTGGTCTATGACTCTATTTTCTTATCTGTAAAATGGGGGACTATTTTGAGGCTCAAAATAGATAAGAGATATCAGAGTTCTTTTTAAGGGCAATACAATGCATGTTACATGCAGGTGGTTATTATCTTTGCTGAAATTCTATTGCAAAACTGTATTTTTCCTAAGGGATGATAATTACTTTTAATACTCCATGAAATCATTCAGGAATGGAACTATAAGTTACCATCTTTTATTTAGAGATACCAGCTCTTTTTATTATTATTCTTTATTATTATTTTTTATTATTGTTTTTATTTTAGAGAGAGGGGAAGGGGGAGAGGCAGAGAGGGAGAAAGACATCAATGTATGGTTGCCTTTCACCTGCCTTGAGCTACAGACCTGACTGGAGACCTGGCTTGCAACCTGGCCATGTGCCCTGGCTAGGAATTGAATCAGTGACCTTTGGGTTCACAGGCTGGCACCTTATCCACTGTGCCACCAGGCCAGGGCTCAGCTCTTTCTTGAATGATAAGTTATGCATGAGAAACATTTTAAAAATTCTCAATTGCATTTAAAAGCATCAGTTCTATTGATTTCCTAAATAATTTGTAACCTCTAAAATTCTTATTCTGTTCTTACAGGTTACAGATTATATCTCCCAGAATTTAAATGCATTGGGATGTCAGATTATCATATCTTCAGTGATAGGAATCTGTACAAAAGGATATCAATTCAATTTTATTTAATCCATCCCAATTCAACAGACATCAATGCACATTCCAATGGGTGCCAGGGAAGGAACTGCAGATTGAAAAGTTGAGCGTGGATTGTGGAGGATGATGTACATTTATGCCTGTTAGCTTGTGTGAATTTTTTTCCACCAGCATTATGAGTGAGAAGACAATAATATAACATTTGTGCTTTAAGACTTTAGTGTTTATAAACTGTTTTACTTAACTCTTATTTTATTATAGTAGTAATTATATGGGATAGTCACTATTTCTGGATTATAGGTGAGACCCTTGAGATTTATTTAGCAAGGTTGAAATTTGCGTAAGTGTGAATCCCCAGCTGGTTTATGGCAGAGCCAAGATTTACATACAAGAGCCTGCACCTAAATTCTATTATTTTTCTTTCCTACACTGTACTGTATCCATCCTAGGAAAGATAATACATTCATCAAATAAATTATGGTCTCATTTTTGTGTTTTAAATTGGCACAAATAACATCTGTTTCTCTTTGCCAAGTTTACTATTACTCATCTGTCTGTTCTCATGACGTGCTAGACATACCAGAGCGTTGAACTTCTTGGAAGAAAGAAACCATCTAAATTGAAGGTATTATTATTATTGCTGTTAGTATTAGCCAAGACAAATGAAAACTAGTGAATAGAGCATCTCTTGTCTTACTAGGACCCTTTAATTAAGGAAATTGGTTATTTTCATTCCCCGTAGCTATGGAATGATTAATGCAACATGGTACAACACAGCCAGAGTATAAAGCATATCTCAGTGAGACTATTCAACAGATGCACTTCTCTAAAGAGAGAAGAATGGAGGTCACATTGGACTCAATGCTGATGTCTGATTTCCACAGTGAAACATTATGCTAAATGTTGAAAATTCCAGAGAGCTATTTATTTCCAGTCTAGAGATCATAAAAGCATCTAGTAAAACTAATTTTAAATGCATTTCTTTTATAGGTGGAAATGAAAAAAAAGAGAAATTCATTTTGGTCTCTTAGAGCAAAGAGAAGATATTGCAAAGCAGATAAATAGCTAATTAATACTTTACCATGCAACACTTACAGCTACACAGAAAGTCAGTGCATAGTTTTCAGTATAATATGAGCAAAGTAGAATTACAATAAAAGCAGTTAAATAACTTACTTTGTCTCAGCTACCAACCTTATGCTTGTTGTGGTCAATGCCATGGGTGTGTATAGTCAGTGAACTGCCTTCATCCTTTAGAGAGACTGAACTTTTTAATAGTTGTGTTCCTGGATATTTTTCCTGCCAGAGGATCAGTCTTATCATCTGTGAAATGGGGGAAACAATACCAATCTCATGGGTTTCTATATGAAGCATGACTTTGAATACAGGGCCCTGCTTGAGTCAAGTGAATCATAAGTTGTAGCGAAGATGCTGGTGCTGACAGTGGTAATGTGGCACCAAGCTTTCACCACCTTTTTGACTAGAAAAGCATTTCTTGACCTTTGGATTCCATGGGCAGGGGTTGGGTCTCAGCCGTAGCTCTGGCTCACTTCTTGGGAATTTGGCTGTTGTTCATAGTCCCACATCCAATCCTTTCATTCAGTCCCATGTGACTCTGGGAACACGAGCCTATAGAAATGTCTTATGAGAAAAAAACATCTTTTGGGTTTAGATCATAACTCCACAACATGAAAGGGAAGTACTCAGAATATTTGTTTGATGTCCACAGGAGCAAATAATAGCTGGAAATCAGGCCTCCAAATTGATAACCTGATTCATTTAAGAAAAAGTAGAAGTATATATTTTTTATATTTAAGATATGTTGGTGAGCTGAAATTCACTTGTCTGGAATTGACTAGTTCGCTATTCACTTTAAATTTAAAATGTTAGTCTAATACAGGCAAACTCAGGAAAGACGACTGCATCGACAGAATTCTAATTCTTTTGCTCACTGGCTTGAACCAATTCCTCATCTTGATTTTGTGATTTCAAACTATATGGAGTGTACTTGTAACCTGGGTTTAATTTCTGAGGTCGGGATGCTTGTTAAATTCTTACATGGTGTTGTAAAATTTACTGAGCACCAGGGCAGCTCTTCTCTTACAGTTTTAGAGGCAGAGATGCTCCCTGACAGAAAGGTTTTGTGGTCAAATCAACTTTCCTGAAATGGTGCAATGGAATCAGTGTTGGGTTAAAAACGATTTTTAGCTATTTATAAATTAATGTGTAATATAGGTAAGAATTTGTGCTACTACCTAAAATCTTGTTCCAGTTGAGTACAGTTTTAAATACTATTAATACTGAAGTTACTTACTGAGTTAATGGAAAAATGAATTGCTTAAAGTTGTACAAAAATGCTTAAATTTAAAGTGAAAAATTATTAAATGTAATCCTTTGATGGAAAATGTCCAAAAATGAATGAATTTTCTTCAAGAGAATCTGGTAAGGGCAGTTGATTGCCCTCCACGCCCCTGGGTTTTTGCTCTGAATACTGATGCAACATTAGGGTACAGTGAGGCCTTCATAACTGTCAGTGTGTGTGAGCCCCTCTGCCCGCGACACTACCAGTCTTCGCGTTCTTGCACATGCCGTTTACCAACAGGTTCCATCCTCTTTTCTGAAGTTATCGCCTGTCACTTATATCTCTCTCCATTTTGATCTCCTTCAGTTTTCTTTTGATGTGATGTGGATTAGGCTGGTGCAGTTCTTAGAACTCTTTATAAAATACAGTGAATACATTCTGAGAGCTAAAACTTCAATGAAGTACATCTTATTTTAAATTATAGTTAGGGTATGTTTATTTTTAGTCCTATTTCTACTCATGCCCTATTTCCAAATAATTGTTGTTTGGAATGTGCAACAGTTTTACTTCTTAATACATCTGGTTAATAGATGGAAAAGTATTTTTTAATTAAAAAATTAATTAACATATTTTACTATAAAATACCATTGCTCTCATTCTCAATTAACCTCATCAATAGATTACTTGGCAAATTCAACCAGGCTATCACCAAGGTACTTCTTACAAAGTTTATAAGAATGGAAGGCTAATTAAGTTCTGTGGTTTGCACACACAAATGAATGGATGCTATTACACAGAGCCATCTCCATCCCACCAAATGGAAGATTTGCAAATGAACCCAAAGTGACAAAGCCAGACAGCTATCACTTCCATTGAAAGTCGCTGTTTCTACTACTGATCAGAATGAGCCGTCTGATCACACTGTATCCCACTCAGCATGTGTTCCCACCTCTACAGAGAGAAGTCACGTGCAAGTCTCTGAAACTGCATTCTGCCCAGAAACAACCCTTTTTCCCCAAATGCTCCCAATAATCTTCGTAAGTGAAATAGAGCAAAATAAACTCTTTATACCCAAGGGTCTCTGTATTAAAATATAGCAGAAAAACCTAGTCTGCTAGGCTGAATACTAGGCTTTGTTAAACAAAAGTTTTAACTTCCATAGCTGAATGTTTTTTTAAAACAAAGGGTTTATTAAATAGGCCATCGCTAGCAGAGAAAGAAGACTAAGCTTGGGACATAGAGTCTAAGCCACCAGCAGCACGGCTGGATGGGAAAGACAGACATGTCCATCATACCGGAGTTTTGCAGGAGTTTTTGTACAAAAAGTAGCGGGGAGAAAGACGAAGTCGCTCTGGAAGGATTTCTATTAGCTACAGAGGGGATGGGAGAAGCTGGGAGGGGACTGGTTCTGGGATGGGCAAAGCAGAGCCTGCAAGGAAGAAGTCCCGTGGTTTAGCAGTGGGCAGCAGATTGGAAAGTTCACGTGTAAACAAGGAGTGGAGGCTGCTGGGATCCTATGCCACCTGGCCAGCCTCTCTTTGAAAATCTCAGAAATAGCACCTGACAATTAATCTTAAATTCCAACAGATACACAAGAATGTGAGCAGTCCTTTGTCAGAGCTGGTTCACAGCTATTCATTATTAACAGGCTAACTATTCTGTTTCTTTCTCTCATTCTATGGCCACTGTCATTTTAATTTAGAATATCTCAGAATTTATTTTCCTGTCAGCAGCTAGAAATACATTTTTAAAAATCCACAGGAAGTTCAGATCTAAATCCTTCAAAACCACATGATACAAAGACCAGAACTCTGGACTTGCTGTCTGGAGGCTCAGAGGAGCCTCCGCCAGCAGAGCTTGGGCCAGCCACTGAGGAGCCTGTGACCATGAGCAAGTCCCTTGTCCTCCCTGAGCTTCGTTTCCCTTCTCTACAAAGTGAGGAGTTTGAATAAGACTCTGTGAAGTGTATTCTAGCTCTGAACCTGGTGGTACCACAGGGTTCAATATACGCCACAGGGTATACTGAAGTTCTGCTTTGCTGAGGGCCTGAGTGTGGGCACCACGGCTAGTTTAGTGGCGAAGTCGGGAACCAGTCCCCTCTGGCCTCCACTGCTCTCTTAGGCCCTCACGGTTGCCCCTGCCTTTCCAGGGCTGCCTTCAGCTGTTGGCATTTTTAAAGCAAGGAACGAATGATGAGAAGCTTTTTGAGTTCTCTTCTTTCTTCTTCATAAATAATACGTTGTTTTATGCACACCTTGACCTGTTGTTGCCTGGCTCTCTGCCTCATAGGGTGCTGGGGCTAACTCTTGTGACAAGTGTTCGGAGCCCAGAATGTTGCAGCTGACAGCGCCTCTCCCTGGCCCCTCCCTCTTCTGCTCCCTGTGCCCCGGTCTCTTCCTTATCAACCATGCTATCAGACAGAACATCACAATCAGAAAGAGATGAAAAATTACAAATAGTTGTAGTTGGCATGTTGATTAACTAAAAAATATATGCTATATAGCATATAAATATTTTATGCAAATATTATTATATAATGTTATAATATATACAAATATATTACATTATGTATACATTATATTTATATATATAACTATTTGTGTTATATATAAGTCTGTTATGTATAATTAATTATAATTCACAATAAACATAATGTAATATGTAAATTATATATGCATATGTGTGTATGTGTATATATATACATATATATATATATATATATATACATAGCTGATTTCTGTAAATAGCAAATATTCTAAAAGAAACATTTGATGCATAATAGCAGGAAAAAACATGAACTAGCTAACTTATAAAGAAAATTATAGAAAATTAAAGAAACTGATAGAATCTCTATGAAGAAACCTAGAGAACACTACTAATTGACAAAGGAAGATTTGAATAGACGTACTTATTTCTTTTTTCTTTTTTAATTTTAATTTTTAAATTTTCTTATGTATTTCCCAAACAAGGTAAAATGAAAGGAATTCCTTATCACCAAGCCCTTATAATATGAAATGTTAAAGGGACTTATTTAAGAAAAGAAGGTAAAATCTATGAATAGTAAAATTACAACAAACTCATACAGTTACCAACAAATGCATCTAAAAAATAAAAGCAAACTAAGAAACCACTAGAACAGGAACCAAACCATAGATATGGAGATCATATGGAGACATACTTATTTCTGGTTAGAAAAATTTAACTTTAGAAAATATTGATTCTTCCTAAATTAATCTATAATACCAGTGAATTACCAATTAAAATTAAAAGATTTGGGAAAATGGAGTAAAATTATTTTAAAATTAATTTAGATGAATAAATATATAATAATTAGAACATTAAAGAAAGAGTATGAGGGAAAACATACCAGCTATGAAAATATTTTCAGTAGTGACAAAAATGATGGAGAAATGAGTCAATAGATTATGGGATCAGTATAGAAATAGTCATAGGTATATGGAAAATTTTGTATATGAAAAAAGTAGTTTTTATATTAGTTGGGGGAAATTTTAGAATAATGATATAGGGAGCTAGCAATACAGTGGTACACCCCTATCTTTGTTTCTTTTGAAAATTACTTTTCAAAGTAATTTTGAAATGATTCAAATATTTCTACATTAAATACAGAAAAATAACAATACCTGAGTAAATAATAACTATATTTAAGAAATAATTTGCCTTGAGAATGACTTGAGTATATCACAGAAACCAAAAATTATAAATTAAAAATATGATCAATTTGACAACATTTAAAGAAGAACCTCTGAAGATAATTTGTCCTTTAGAAATACTAACATATTTGTAAACGAAATAGTAGGATATGTGGGATTTGTTACAAAAGAATACAAGATTCCAAGTATATGATTTATTCATCTTTTTATTTCTAACTCCGTATGTGCTCGGAGAATATTATTAGGGTTAAATTGGATTTTATCTACCATCTTTCCTTGGCATATGTTCAGGCAGGTGTTTTTATGTTGGCATGATATATGGTCTGGCCATATTTACTTAGCATTTTTAGAGAAGCATGGAGTATTAGAATTGAAGGAAACTATTTCCCCATTAGGCCAAAATTCTTATTTTATGGACAAAAAATGTAGCTCAGAAAGGTAAAATGAGTTAATTGGAATTATTTAAATAATGGTTTTCTGAATGTGAGCTCTTTGAGAGCAAACACTTGAATCTGTTACAATTCTGTACCTGTAGCACCTAGGATCTGGCACATAGTAGGTACTTGATATTCCATAAACATACATTCTCACCACTTTGGATCAGACATGTCTATTTTTCCTTCTACAATTATTTTTGGTTTTGAAATAGGTTATCAAAGTGGGCTGTATACATTTTTTATATCCTCAATGAAAGGAAAGATTACCTTTTGAGGGGTTTATAATTGATTAACATACTGATTTCATTGTTGTTGGCAATAAAGTGAGGGCACTGAACTGAAATAAGGAATCCTTATTTGCCTCATCACTGATAGTTCACCATCACAGCTCAGGATGGCTCAGACCTGACACTTTATGGATCAAGCTCAGTTAACACCAGGGAATGGAGAATAGAAAGGAGCCAGGATTAGGCAAAGGCACATTCTCCAGGGCTGAAGGTAAACCCAGGTGCATGACAGGCTTTGGAGAGGTCCGTGAGCAATCCTTGAAGAACTCCTCTGGGGGCTATCATTCCAGATATATTTCTGGAGCATCTCATCTGGGTCATCTAGGCTCTGGGAATCCAGGCAGTGACCCCCATTTAGGAATGAATCTGGGGAGCAGCAAAATAGCCCCTCAAGTTTGGGGGCACTGGACTGGGATTCAGTCCTGTGAAAATAACTTGAGCAAAACCATGCAGGATCCCAGTGTTTCACTAGATTGGGTGAGACCTGGTGTTGGGCAATTCGAGCTCCACCTGGTCAGATGATATGATCGTAGATAGGTGACAGGAAGCGAAAGAACAACCCTTAGCATGGAGCTAATCTAGATCGATGGATAACAAGAGTTATAATATGAAGCTAGATGGGTGCCCTGACATGTGGGAAATTGGAACTTAGTTGTAATTTCATTAGAAACCCAAATTCATCATCCCAAGGTGGGAAGCATGGCCTAATTCTAAGTCCCATCAGACTACAATAAAGTGAAAGATGTGATAGGGAAGATTAGCCGATATATTGACCTACTTGGTGGAACTAACCGCGGTCCCGGTACAGGAATGAACTATTTAGGAAGAGTGCATTTTGCAGAAGTAGGAGGACAGTCACTGGCAGACACTGATATCATCTATTTTCTGTAATTTATAATGAGGTTGGTTCATGCTACTCATCTCCTGCTCTGTTTACTTTCAGCATATCCAGTTCTTGTTTACTTCTCATCCACTAAGCCTCACATAATCCTTTGGACAAGAAATATATTCATTGGAAGGCAGTCAAAGAAAAATATTGTGACACGTTATAAAATATATAGGACAGATAATTTCCATGTCATCTAAACATAGCCCCACTATCTCATCCCTTCATCTCAGGTTTTTGCATCTATTCTAAGTATGGGTAACATTTCTTCTTAGTTGATGTTCCTGAGATAGTTCTAATCTATTTATCATGGGCAACAGCATGAAGCTGTTGAAAGGCTCTATGTATGTGTACTGGTGTGAATTGGAAATGTTGCTTCATTTCATGACCTTCTTAAAACCAAGTTTTGATTTTGTTTTGCTTTTGGGGTTCCTCCTTTCTGTTGTGGGATCCTCTGGGTCCTGTTGACTCCCCTGCTATCCCCACTATCCCCATGGAGTCTGCTGGCACCCGGACAAACACCCCCAAGTGCAGCTTAGTACGCTTTACCAGAAAGCTGGGTAATGAATACTGCTTGCACTGTGGGCACTGAAATTGGGGACTGTCAGCAAAGCAGATAAGTCCATTTTAAGGATTCTCCGGGGGGAACTGTGAAGAGCTCCTCTTGCTGTTGATGGCATATCCTGTTCACAGCTTCAGCCTCTGGAAATGCTTTGATTCCGCAGCAAGTTGGAGCTTTTAAACACTCCAATGGAGCTTTGTTGGCAGCTGCTCTGCCTGCATGCACAGAGGGCTCATTCTTCCACAGAGGACCAGACGGCCTGCCGATGGGCCAAACCAGTTTACACTGATGCTGCTCGTGGGAGGCAGAAGAAAGCAAGCTTGGATCTGCGTGGCCCATAAAGGCGCCATTTATCCCTTTCCAGCTCTGTGTCCTCGTCCCCAAGTGCATGCCTCCTTCAGCATGCCCCTTGTTTAATGGCCTTTGAGCTGCAGTTCCTACAGACTAAAACAGCCCCGACACTCCCCTGAAATAAATTCCTGAATGTACAACACAAGCTGTTACAAGGTACCTTCCCCAGTGTCCCTTGGGGAAAATGCTTTGTGGAGAAAGTAATATCATCATACACCCCCTCCTCACGCCCACATTTCCCTTTGATCTTAGTGTTTACCTGTGGCTTATTGGTACCAAGGCAAACTTGGGTATTGAGCATTTGACTTTGAAATAGGTCTGGTTCTCCAATAGGCGTTCTTTGAAGTCAGATCCATTATGCATTGTTTATTGCCCTTTCAAACATACCCACATGTATTTCTAAGACCAATGCTCTTTTCTGCTCATTCAAAAGGAGCACTGGAGTTTGTAGCCATGTTGGCCATCCTTTGATATTTTTAAAATGAGAAAAATAATATCTCTGGAGTCCATTTTGTCCACTTACAAATTATTTTAACAATATATGTTAAGGGCAATTTTACATTCTCTCTATCCCATTACTATCTTCCAAAACACAATTATATGTCAATTGAATGACTCAGAACTTCTTCTGCCCAAGTAATAAATCATAAGTGTAATGGGTAAAAAGAATTTGTCATTGTTCAGTGTGTATACAGAGTTATGTGGCATATAACCTCAAATTTCTTTCAGATCATATATAAATACATAATAAAATAATAATACTCATTAGTCAACACCAAATATAAGTTCCAGATGTCTGAACATCAAAGTATTTACAGGCCTATAGGAACTGCCTTGAGACAGGAACAGTTCTTCAGAAATGGCACTGGAAGAAAGCACACTACAAAAACCTCCTCAAGTCTCTGAAACAAAAGCTATTCTTGTTTATACATAAATTATGAATGACTTTTTAAGGGCTGACTCATTGGCCAGTGCATGTGCCTACAAATCCGGTTTCACAAGAGAATGGGAGCTGACTGGACTAACAGGAATTCTACAAGAAATCATTTTTTCCCAGCTTGTCTCTAAAAGCAAGTCCATTGGAGTTTCAGCCACGGCTCCTGCCAAGGCACAGCGGGGTGTGTTGATTTGACTGGGAGCCTTGGCGCAGCTCCGGTGCCACTCACACTGCCTCCAGGAGCTGCCTTTGGCGCCCGGGCACTCTCAAGCTTGTCTTTGAGAGAAGGGACTTGGCAGGCCACTCAGGTGGTGGCAGCAGGTGGACCCTTTCCCTGAAGACACCCACCCTAAGCCACTGCAATTCTCAGGTCCTTTCTCTGGATGTTGGCCATGTGTCCAGAGATACTTACTACCCTGTGGACAAGAACATTAGCTTCTGATTTTAATTATGCTGTTTATTCACTGCCTGACCTTCAGCAGGGAGTTGACTTTCTCAAGGTTTTCTCATTGGTAAAAAGAGATGTTATACAGGGTAGTCGTGCAGGGCCTGCCAGCTTTGACGAGTTACGATTTGGTTTTCTTCTACACAGAAAGAAAGAAATGAATGTATTACCAAGTTCATCCAGGTGCTGTATTAGATCCCAGTGACCAAAATTGCTGAAGCATGGCTTAGTTAATGATGACTCAAAATAAGATTTCACTCCTCACACAGACCTTCCAATACTTGAAACATTTCTCTCTTGCAAAGAAAAGTGGGAGCAGGATACAATTATTTCTTGAGAGCTTCATGAAAATGTAAAGCTCAGGCAACTGGTTGGCAACATGAAAAAAATTCTTTTATCTTTTTCTTTCTCATATCTTCCTCTTAGAGGATTTCTTTCTTTCTTTCTTTCTTTCTTTCTTTCTTTCTTTCTTTCTTTCTTTTTTTTTTTTTTTGTAGGAAGAAGGGAAAAAAAGAAATTCACTTTTTAAATGCTATGATTCAAACTCTCCAATGAGTGATAGTATATGAATGTCAAGAATTTTGAACATGAGTTATCCATCCTAATTTTTCTATTCCAAATGCTTTTTGTTGATGTCTCTAATCATAGAAAAATGTCCCTAAGAAGGAAGTGTTTGGTTTTTGCAGTGTTGAGTAGGGAGATAAGAATTTGGATCTGTGCTCCATTGAACCTCTTTGGGAAGCTGTTTAAGTGGATGTGACCGTACTTTGCTTCCTTCTTTTCTTAGAAGGAATTTGTTTTTATTGGACACTTTTCTAAGAATCCTGAATTTCCTCTGATAAAATTTGATCACTACAAGGTGGTAATAGTGTTTATCAGTTTTAATTAGTAAATAAATGACTACAAACTATAGTTAACATGGAAGAGAGATTACTTAAACCTTGAAGCTCTAATGTTGCACAATTAACAATAAATCCATTATTACTTGATGTATTTTTCTCAAACAAAAACACATGTAACTGGGAATTTAAAAACTGAACAGGCATTGGCAAATGTTTTCCAAATATAATACACCATCCTGACAGCTAATGCATCAGCAATGTTTACTTCAGCAAATGTTTCCAATTTGAAGGAGAATAAAAAAAGAATGTCTAATAATAATCTCTTAACATTTGAACACATGTATGGTGCTTTATAGTTTACAAAGCACCTTCAATGTATACATCCACTCATCGGATCCTTAAAACCACCCTGGGAGGTAGGTGGGACACATACTCTCTTCCAGGACCTGATAATTCCCTGCTCTTGTTATGCTGTTTCCGTTACAAGTCTTTGTGAATTCTCAGGTGCTCTTCCCGAGTCCTGGAATGTCCTCTTCTCCCTTCGCTGTCTCATTTTTCATCCAGTTAATTTCCAGCTTTAAAAGCTGTCGCAACTGCCGCCTCCTTTCAAACCCTCTGGAAGCCTGCAGTCTGAGTTAGATGTTTTCCTTCTGGGCTTTTTCTGTACCCCGTGTGGTATGTAGCAGTGATCACATTTTACTGTCATCATCTGTTTGCTTTCCACCTCTCTCACTAGACTGCGCTAACTTGACCGCATGCATCATGTCTTATTTATCCGCCACTGTCCCTGTAACATAGTAAGGGCTCAATCAATGAGCAGAGAATGAATGCACTCCATTTAGGCAGTGAGGAAACTGATGCTTTTGAGTTTAAGTGTCTTGTCCAAGGTCACCCAGCCAGGGAAAGGGAAGGGGAGAGGTTGAACTTGAACCTGTGCTGCTGTTCCCCCAGTGCAGTGGTCTTTCCTCAGTATTGTCCTGTGTTTTCTTTGCTCATTTCTGTTGAAGCACGGTAAGTGATCATGGGTATAATCTGGTAGCATCTGGAGGGTATTTCTGCAGCATATATAAGAAATGATTGGGAAGAAACATGCTTACTTCTATTCTTAGTTCTTTATTCATTTAGTATTTTTAACTAATTCTCCCAACAGTGATTTGAGACAGCTTACAATGAAGTCCTGTGAAACAAGCAAAAAAGACAAGGAGCCAGGTAAAAAGGAAAGAAAGGAAGGAAGGAAGGAAAGTGTTGTATCAGGAATATGGAGCTAACAAAAGTGACTATAATTTACCTTACAACTTGGCTTTGAGCTGCCTGGAAACATAATGTGTTACATTGCTCTTATTACTACATTAAGAGACGTAGAAACTCTCAGACAAAAAGTACAAACTTCCAGTTATAAGTAAGTACTAGGGATGTGATAATATACAGCATGATGGTTGTAGTTACCACTGCTATATGATACATATGAAAGTTGTTTAGAGAGTAACTCTGAAAAGTTCTCATTATAACAAAAATGTTTTTTGTTTATTTGGTTTTTATTGTACCTGTGTGATATGATGTTAACTAAACTTACTGTGGTGATCATTTAATAGTATACATAAGTTAAACCGTCATGCTACACAGCTGAAACTCATACAATGACATGTGTTAATTATATCTCAATTAAACTGGGGTGGGGGGAGAACATCATAGGAGACATTTTACTCTTAAACATTAAACTCTAACAGGAATTTATTGCATTGATATTTATGTGAGTCAATGAAAAGCATAATGGAAAATGCTTTTGCCCACAGCTCACAAAAGAGAAATTCCTTCATCAAAATGTATTGAGTATCTCCTATGTATTAGATGCTGTATTGGGATAAAGATTCAAAGATGATTAAGAGGTTGTCCTGTGTTCAAAAGACTTCACAGTTAGCTAGCAGGGAAAAGTAACAAACAATAACTAGACCTAAAGAGACAGAAACCCTTCCACAGTTATTTTTTTATAGCAACTTTAATAATAACTAGGGACATTATATTAAAGTTCCCCTGAAGATACCTCTATGAGAGGAAGCTAAAAAAATGCAGAATGTATGCATGATTTGTATTTTGGAATTAGTGCTTTCTAATCAGGTGCTCTTTTTAAGAATCCCAGATTTTGACAAGAATATAAATGTTTATGTATTAGTGTTTGATTATTGAAAGGATTAATGCCTAATTTACTATTTTTGGGTATTTTTCTGAGTTCTTTCTGAACTCTGTGCATTGTGTGATTGCTGCTTGATATAAAAATGTAGTACTTGAAAAACTTATAAGCATTATCCATCTTTTGCAATTCTAGCCCACTGGGAAGTAAACCTAATAGTAAGTTGCCTGGACTCAGAAAATGTGGTTAGAGTGAAAAGTCCTCATTTTGTTCCTGTAATTGGTAACGTACTCAGAAAATCCCAAGGCTGGCCCAGAACCAGTTGACGACCCCCACCCCCTAGCCCTGGGCTCATAATGGGGAGCCTATTTTTCTTTTATTACTAGTAACTGGAAAAGCCTAGCAACTATTTTCCATTGACATTCCCTTCAGGATGGAGAGCTTGTTTTTCCTAGATTTTCGTATATTTTTAGGCGGTCATCTTGGGCAGTCTGGCTTTGTATCAAAAGCGGTTTTAATTGAGGAGGTTCTCCCTTGGGCTATTGGATAGAAAAATACATTCTCTGTATCCCCATGTCTATTTTGGGGGGCATGGCTGGGCTCTAGTCCCCCCTTTTTGCAAAGTAGCTGCTCTTCCGTCTCATGCCTGCAGTGTGCCTGGAAGAAGAAAAAGGGAAGGAAGGAAGGAACAGAATCTATGATTGTTCTAAATAGCTGGCCTAAGTAGTGGCAGAAATGATAACCTTGGGCCACCTACTCTGTTTTCTCAAACTTATGGAAAAATTTTAAAATGTTGACAGGGAAGCAGGAGTGTTGATCACTGAGCATTGAAAGGATGGTGGTCTCCACCTTCAGAGTTGCTATTGGATGGTGCTTATGGGAGTTCTTACATCGACTCCACCTCTACCTTGAGTTTTTCATTTGCATGGTTCTCATTTTCTTCGACGCAGAAAGAACATGTTTGCACTTAGCTTTGGGTTCATGAAACGTTATTTTAAGTCCAGGGCACACGTGTGGCTTTTGTTCCCTGTGCTTCCCGCTTGCTTTGATGACGCGTAGTACACTGAGTTGTCACTGAGAGCCCTGCTTAATGCGTTATCGTTAGACAGGATGGTTTAGCAACCTGGAAAGTACTGGGCAGGAAGTCTGGCCCTTCACTTGCATCTAGCATGGGGAAGGGAGCCATAGGCTGTAGGTCACTGGTATTATGATCAACATTTTTAATATATTATCTCATTTAGTTCTGAACCACCAGTGTTGAGAATCAGTGTTACGCAAGGAAGGAATGCTTATCCAGTTTTCTGGTGACTTGATTTCAGAGGTTCGATAATGTGTTAAGGTTGCGTCGTTGACAGTGGTGGAACGAGGGATGACAGCTGGAAGCAGATGTGACTCCAGTGTCTGATGATCCACTCTACTGACTAGGCAGCCCTGTGGCGGCCCAGCATGCCAGTGCACCATGATGCATCTTTAGGACGGTAAGGAACAATGATGTGTCCCCTCAACAATTTCCCTTAACGGATTCTTTCCACAGGCTAGAATTTGTCAGTAGAGCAGAGTTTTAGGCTATAAACCAGAATGCATTTTCTGAGGAAAACACTGATTCACCCAATTATGTTATTCAGAGGAGACTAAGAATATGAGGCTCAACAGTGAAATTCTTTTGCGGTGAAACCAGAGATGTCAGAGAAAAAAGCAATTAAAAGACATTTCATAACACTTCATACACAGTGTACTTATCTGATCCTCAAGTTCTCTTGTCCCAGTTAAGAGGACAGGATAAGGGGTGTGACGCCCACATAGTTTCGCTTGAAAAAGGGACACTTGCTAAAGGCAAACCTTTGAGGTATTTGCTGATGCGGTTTACTGGGAGTGGCGTCTGCTCAGCTGAGGACACTATGATTCAGTTGGAGGCTAGAGGCCCACATCTAAGCTTCTGAGAGCGTCAGTGTTGCACTATGTAGAGGGTCGTTGTACTGAAGGGAGTCATACTGGGTGCTGGTTAGATTTCTGTGATAACTTGCTTCCATTGGAAGTACAACACGTTTCTGAAACTCTGGTCATACCTAAAAATTCTTTGGAAGCCTCTCGGGTAGCCATCATGGATATATTTGGGGGTTATGCTCAGAATATTAAGCATCTGCATTGGATGGGCCATGGACCATCAGAATGGCCCACACTGCAGAAATGGGTCTGGGTTGGAAGGAGCCTTTCCTGTTAGGCTCTGTGCCTTCAGGGGGTACAGTGTGGGAAAGCCTGGGGGCGCCCAAGGGACAAACCAAGGTGTCCAGAATGGCAGGGAGAACCTCTGGGGCTCTTTTTGAATTGACTGTGTACGTACAACATTTAAACAATGGTTACTGCCACACCAGTGTGTATGAATTAAATATCAGGTTTGTGAACATGACGATCAATCTAAAGTAGTGATGAAAGTTCTACATACACCAAGTGCTATAGCATTAAGCAAGGAGAACCCTAAAGCCAACGTGAAACTCCTTGTCTAGGAATCTTGGCATCTAACACTGGAAAGATGATATAATTGAATATTTGAGAAAACAGTCTCTAGAGTCAGGCTGCTTGTTCCCTAGTTTTGCCATAACAAGTTCTCACAAACTTAGTGGCCTAAAACGATTCACTTTTTTTCTCTTGCAGTTCTGGAGGTGAGATGTCTAAAATCAAGGCATTCTTAGGGCTGCCTTTTTTTTTAAGGTGTCAGGTGAGAGTCCGTTTTCTTGTCTTTTCAGCTTCAAGAGACTTGCCTGCATTCCTTGGCTCAAGGCTGCTTCCTTATATCACTCCAAGTCCTTGCTTCCAACATCATGTCTCTGGTTACTGACTTTGACCTTCCTGCTTCCTTCTTTTAAGGACCCTTAGGATTACATCAGACCTAGTTAGGTAATCCAGGGTAATTTTATCCCACATCAAAGTCCCTTTTCCGTGTAAGGTAACATTCATGGAAAAGGATTAGCATCAAAGAGGGATTTGGTCATAGTCATCTCTGGGGGGAATCATTATCCTACCACAATAGAGTCCCATCCTAGCTCTGTTACTTCTTAGTTACGTGACCTGTGACTAAGATCTGAAGCCAGTTACTAACTCTCTCTGTGCCTTGGTTTTCTTGTCTGAAAAAATGAAGATAATAGCAGTCTTTTCCTTGTAGAATGAAGATTAAGTGCATTATTTCTGGTGAAGGGCTTAGAACCATCCCCAGCTCCTAGCATGTGTTCAGTGAGGGCTACCTGTTGAGACCATGGGTACCAGGGCTCCTTCTGGTGAGTGTGCTCCCTTACTGACCACACAACCGATGGCCTTGGCAGGCCAGCTTTAGAGGTCAGGGCTGCCTGGTCCTTCACGAATCTGTTGCAGTACAATGATCGGCCTGGTTCCCTATCGCTTCAACTCTCCATCACTGCCGTCCTGTTGCTTCTTGAGCTCTTCCTGAAGCATCAGCCTTGTTGTACCTCTGGGATCAGAAGCAGAAAGACACACTAGCTTTAAGAAACTATAGCTCAGTGTTCTGGACCAATTTATGAATCAATCAATTCATCAATCTATGCCCCAAGCCTACCAATTCCTTGTTTCAGTGACCATCCTTGTAAGAATCTTCCAAAATGGAATCCCATGCTGTTCTTTCTAGACAGGGTTACTGCCCCACCGGATAGAATTCCTGACATTGTCATCACCAGTCCCCATATCCTCCCAAGTCCTGGAGCGGCCCTCCTCCCTTGATGGGATTTCAAAGCCTTCATATTAAACATGGGGAATAAAAGTCTCTTCCTCTTCTAGAATAAACTGGATTTGGGCCTGGAGGCATCTTCTGTCTGAGAGTTATCATGAAAGAAGAAAGTGGCATGCAACAGAAGGCTCCTTCCAACTTGGGGGAATCTATGAATTCAGTGGAAACACCAAGGAAAATGATAAAATGCTCTCCTGGCATGCCCGAATTCTCCAGGCTATGACAGCTTATTCCATTTTTGTAGTGTTCAGGTTTGCTTTTTTTTTTTTTTTTTTTTAAACATCACTATTTGTTGGAATTTCTCACTCATAACCTCATATGCAGTTAAATAAAACATGTTCTCTGACTCTAAAGATCAATCCGTCTAACCCACTGATCACTCCCAGTGCTCCCTTGCCCCATTACCACCATTGAAAAAAAAGAATTTCAACTTGTGGTATCACGCTGGTAACTTCT
>PVIW01013881.1:0-25551 GCA_004026585.1 Noctilio leporinus | reverse complement strand
GAAAGAAAGAAAGAAAGAAAGAAAGAAAGAAAGAAAGAAAAGAAAGAGAGAACGAAAGAAAAAAAAAGTGGGAGAAAGTCACAAGACAAAGAGAAATCGATATTAATAAAGATTTTAGGTGTCTGTCCCCCCTTTATGATTTCTGATTGGTCCAGGTGGAGCCAGAACCTGTGGGTTTTACCAGGAAGAAAAGGAAAAGAAAAATTTTTTAAAAAAAAGAGGAAGGAAGAAAAGAATAATGAGTTTAGGTGGCTGGGAAAGGGAGGAATACTTATATTGAGGACTGGGAATGCGTTATAGCCACAGAGTGAGTAGACTTTAATTTGAGAGTAGGGGGAGGGTCTTGGGTATTTAGGTGGATTGAGGTATGGGGAGGGTTAAGAATATGTGAGAAGTCACTTTTGCAAAGGATATGTTGGGGATTAATAGTTCATTTTGCTCTCTGTATAACTCAGGTGCTTGAGATTAGCAGTAATCCCTTTCCTGAGGCTGCCTCTTTTTCTTGGTCAGGACTTTACAGTCTATAGTCTATATTCTAACCGGTCTTGGTGTGTGGCAGGTCTTCTGATTGTCACAGTCAGGGCTGATTCTGAGTGTCTGCCTCCAGGTAGGCTGGGCCTTCCACAGCTTGACTGGGTGTTAGGGCTGCCGGTATTCTGGAGCCTGCAGGGAGCCCCCTCCCACTCCTGGAAGAGGTTCCTGCCCAGGATGAGCACCCAGCACCCCTGCAGGGCAGCCAGCCACTTTGCTGGTCCCTGTGAGGACTGGCCCCACCCCTGCAGTTCCGGGAGGAGGCCGCCCCTGTCAGTCAATACTGTCCGGGTCCGCTTACACTGTCCCACACTTCCGGGGTGGGCACCACTCCTCCAAGCCAACCAGCTCTCCACAGAGTCCTTTACACGGCCTCTGTGATGAGCCCCTCCCAGGCGTCGGCGGTGCGGCCTTTGTCTCTGGCAATGGTGGGTCAGCTGCCCTGCTACTAGTTCCTGGCTTGCCAGCTCACTGTTTGGAATTTCCATGGAGCCTGGGGGCCTGTGTGGTTGCCCATGGCTGGGCCTCCCCCCTCACAGGGGCTTCTAGCTGCTGTTTCCCTGGTGGCCTCGAAGCACCTTTTTCGGCCCTCTCTCCACCCCGGCCAGTGCACTTCCCTGCTCCCAGGCTCCAGATTCCCTCAGGACTCTTCTTCTCCACCTCTAGCCCCACAGGGAGCCTCCTCTCCCTGTTGCCAGAGTGAGTCTCTCGCACAGTCCCTCCCCTGCAAGAGTTCAGTTCCAAGTTCCCTACAACATTTGCCCTCACTGCTGGCACTTCACTGTTGACACTTCCAGTTGCCGGGGAGCCCGGTGCTGCCTCAGTCAAACATGCCCCTCTGGGCAGAGCTGCCACTGCCCAGAGCCGACCTTGGCCCACCGGCTGGTCGGTCGGGAAAGCCTCACCTACTGTCCTGCTTGCCTCCTCTGTCTCTGGGCTGTGCTCCCCTGTGTCCAGATGCTGCCTGCTCTAATTCCTAGGGTCCTGAAGATGTCTCACGCTCCCTATCTTGACCTCTAGCTGCTTTGGTACTTGAGAACACCATCAGCACTGCTCTCTACTCTGTCGCCATCTTCTCCTGTTTGTTTGTTTTAAGATAGGCCTGTAATGCTATGAATTTCCCTCTTAGGATTGCTTTGCCTGTGTCCCACAGATTTTTGATTGTTGTGTCCTCATTTTCATTTGTTTCAAGTTATCTATTAATTTTTTCCTTAATCTTGGTGTTGATCCATTCATTGTTTAATAACATGTTATTTAGCTTCCATGTATTTCAGTGTTTTGCATTGTTCTTCTTGTGATTGATTTCTAGTTTCATAGCATTGTGGTCAGATAAGATGCTTGATAAGACTTTGATCTTCTAAAATTTATGGAGACTTGTTTTGTGTAATAACACATGGTTTACCCTAGAAAACATTTATTCCATGTACACTTGGAAAGTATGTATATTCTGCTGCTTTGGGGTGAAATGCTCTGAAGATATCAATTAAATCCATTTAATCTAATATGTCATTTAAGGTTGATTTCTCCTAGTTGATTTTCTGCCTGGAAGATCAATCCAGGTGGGAATGTAGGCTGGTGCAGCCACTGTGGAAAACAGTATAAGGTTTCCTTAAAGAACCAAAAATGGAACTGCCTTTTGATCCAGCAATTCCACTACTTGGACTATACCCAAAGAATCCTGAAACACCAAATCCTAAGAACCTATGCACAGCTATGTTCATAGCAGCACTATTTACAATAGCCAAGTGCTGGAAACAGCCTAAGTGCCC
Source organism: Noctilio leporinus (assembly GCA_004026585.1). Taxonomy (NCBI): domain Eukaryota; kingdom Metazoa; phylum Chordata; class Mammalia; order Chiroptera; family Noctilionidae; genus Noctilio; species Noctilio leporinus. Next base: position 23,251 of record PVIW01013881.1, on the reverse strand, counting down.
ATCAGTGGATGATTGGATCAAAAAACTTTGGTACATTTACACAATGGAATTCTATATGGCAGAAAGAAAGAAGGAACTTGTACCCTTTGCAACAACATGGATGGAACTGGAGAGTATTATACTTAGTGAAATAAGCCAGTCAGTGAAGGATAAATATCATATGATCTCACCGATTACGGGACAATAATGAGCAAAACTAACAACAAGCAAAACAGAACCAAGTATATGAATACAAGGAATAGGCCTTCAGTGGTCAGCGGGAAAGGGGTTGGGGGGAAGGGGGAGGCAGAGGCAAGAAAGGGGAGCAGCTTAGACAAAAACCTAGTATAAAGGAACCATGGACATGGACAACAGGGGGGATTGACTTTGGGGGGAATGGGTGTGTGGGGAGGGGGACAGAGGGGAGCAAAAACGGGATGGATGTAATACAACAACAATAAAATTAAAAAAAAAAATCCATTGACATCAATGAGGTGTTAAAATCCCCAACTATGACTGTATTTCTTTCAACTTCTCTCTTTATGCACATCAAGATTTGTTTTACATATTTAGGTGCTCCTATGTTGGGTGCATAAATGATTACTAGGTTTCTATTCTCTTATTGGATTGTCCCCTTTATCATTATGTAGTATCTTTGTTTCTTACTATGGCCTTGGTTTTAAAGTCTATTTTGCCCAATATAAGTAATGCTACTTGAGCTTTTTTCTTTTCATGTTTTTTCATGTTTTTTCAACACCTCACTTTTAGTCTGTGTGTATTTTTCTATCTAATATGGGTCTCTTGGAGGCAGCAGATGTATATGAATCTTATTGATAGATGTATATTTAGTGTCTTTTTATTATTAGACTATCGGCATCTGTTTTTCTTTTCTCATTTTTTTAATTTTAATTTTTATTTTTAAAGCAAGCACTTTAACATTTACCATAGTGCTGGTTTGTTGTTAACAAAGTTCTCTAACTTTTTTATCTCTGGAGATTTTATTTCTCCTTCAATTTAAGCGATAGCATTGCTGGGAAAAGTAGCCTTAGTTATAGGTCCTTGCTTTTCATCACTTGAATATTTTACACCACTCCCTTCCGTCCTGAAATATTTCTGCTCAGTAACCTGGTAACAGTCTAATTGGTGCCCCCTTTTATGTAACTACCTGCTTTTCTCTTGCAGGTTTTAGGATTCATTTTTTTGCCTTTAAGCCTTGCCAATTTGATTATGATGTGTCTTGGTGTAGGCCTCAACTTGCTTGGGACTCTCTGAGCTTCCTGAATGTCCGTGTGTGTGCGTGTGTGCGTGTGTGTGTGCATGTGTGTGTGTGTGTTTCTTTCACCAAATGAGGGAAGTTTTCAATCATTATTTCTTTAAATAGGTTTTTGAGCCCTTGCTTGCTGTCTTCTGGTATTCCTATGATGTAGATGTTGTTATACCTATGATTTTCCCAAAGGTTTCTTAAGCTTTCCTAAATTTTTATTCATTTTTTATTTTTTATTTTTTAAGGTTTTATTTATTACTTTTAGAGGGAGGGGAAGGGAGAGAGGGAGATAGACATCAGTGTACAGTTGCCTTTCACCTGCCTCCAGCTAAGGACCTGGCTGGAGACCTGGTTTGCAACCTTGTTATGTGCCCTGGCTAGGGAATCGAACCAGCTACCTTTGGGTTCGCATCTCCTAATTTTTAAAAAGAGGATACTTATTTATTTTTTGAGATAGGAGAAGGAAGGGAGAAAGAAAGAGAGAAAGAGAGAGAGAGAGAGAGAGAGAGAGAGAGACAGAGAGAGACAGAGACAGAGAGAGACAGAGAGAGACAGAGAGAGAGAAAGAGACAGAGAGACAGAAACATCAGTGCGTTGTTGCCTCTCATGTGTTCCCAACTGAGGACCTGGTCTGCAAGCCAGGCATGTGCCCTGACTGGGTACTGAACCATGATCCCTTTGGTTCTCAGGCTGGTACTCTTTTCACTAAGCCACACAAGCCAGGGCTTTCCTAATTAAAAAAATTTTTTTGCTCTTCTGTGCTGTTCTTTTTTTCTACATTGTCTTCTAAATCACTGATTTTTATCTTCTGCTTCATATAAGCTACTGTTTATTCCTTCCAGTATATTCTTTTTTCAGATATTACATTTTTAAATTTCTGACTGGTAATTTTTATGGCTTTTATGTTTTATTTCATGCTGTTGAGTATCCTTATAACCTTTACTCTAAACTGATAAATTGCTTGCATCTGTTTCATCTAGTCTTCTGGAGAATTCTCTTGTTGTTTTATTTGGAAGCTGTTTCTTTCTTCTCATTTTTGGCTGTCTCTTTGTGTTTGTTTCTACGTTTTAAGTAGATCTGCAAGACTCTGTTGCAGACCTTCTTCAAATCCTGTGTGAGCCTGGTTCTGGCAACCTGTTTGGAGCTGAGTGATCCACAGCAAATGGCTCCCTCTGCTGAGCCTGTTTCTATGCAGAAAGAGCTAGGCTGCTAACTATGGCTGCCTTTCACCATGCCTGGGCCCAGGAAAGGGCCAGCTACAGTCACAAAGCTCCCAAAGATCCTCCTATGTGAGTAGGCTTTCTGATAGGCTTAAAGAGTGAAAGTGTTTTAGCTGTACTCCTCAACAGCAGGGCTTAAGCACCATAGGGTAGGGCAGAGTAATTCCTCCATGCAGGGTTATGTGTCCTTAGGCTGATGACACTTGGAGAGGAGTGGTCTGCCTGAGAAAGATGGCCTATGCAGTATGGGAAATAACTCAGGACAGGGATCCTGGCAGCTATCCATTCAGATCTATCTCCAGAGTCCTCAACACCAGACCCTCCTCAAACACTGTAGTCCACTCTGCCCTCTCTCTGCTGGAGCCCAGAGTAAGTGGCTACAAATGCAATTTTTTGTGTGCCCTTTTCAAGAGGCTTTCTGAATCTCCAGCTGTTTCTCATTGATGGATAGAAACCCTGCTGTCTTTCATAGCCATATATTATTTGAATTCCTTTCCTAGTTCTGATGCTGTAGGTTGGTGAGCAGAGCTTGGAGTTTAGACCCCACACTTCTCAGGGGGAGCCCCTGGCCCCTGAAGTATCATCCCTGAAGTATCCTTCCAGAACTTTGACTTCTGCCTGTGGGCATCCAGCAAGCCTCCTCATGCCTCTTCCCCTTGCTCTACCAGTCAAATAGTGGTGATAAGACTTCTGTCTTTCTGTGGTTATAAGGCTTCTCTCCACCTAGTGGTCAGTTAGTTATTCAGGATGATTTTTCTATAATTTAGTTGTAATTCTAGTTTGACTCAGGGAGGAGGTTAGTGTAGTTTCCATTTACTCCTTCATCATTTTTTGTTCAAAATTACTATCTAAACTAAATTAAAGAAACATCCTGAAAGTATTCTATCATTTTGGTGTACATATGAAAGCTAAAAATCAGTAGAGAATGAGTAAAGGAATTCCAGCGAATGGTCTTGGTGACTCCATTTTTTGGTTTAGAGTATCAGAAAGCATGTCCCAACCAAGAAAAGCCTTCAATCATGTAATACAGCTTATCACCCAGTCCCAATTTTAGCTTCCCAGATTCTTGTTTTACTTGGTGAGAACTAGTCCTCGTTGAACATGGCTTGAAGGTAAACCCATAATAAGGATCAAGAATGTAAACTATAATTGAAAAAACATTTTAAAATATAAAAGTAAATTATCAATGTAAACTTTTAAAAAAGAATAAGCTGTGTTTGTAGTTAAGTAATGCTGGTGGGAAGGGTATTTATGACAGTCCCAAATCTCTGGAAGAGAACTATTCTTTTTTAAAAAATATTTTATTCATTATTTTCAGAGAGAAGGGCAGGGAGGGAGGAGGAAAGGGAGAGAAGCATCAATGCATGTGGAAAACTATTCTTAATTGCAAGGACTGCCTGGTGTTAAAATATCAGGAAGTTTGAGTGAAGAAGGCTGGACAACTTCAACAAATTAATACATTCCTATTTATTCTGGAGGATATGTATGTCATCAGCTGGAAGTCAGGGGACCTGGAGCAGGTCTTTTCAGATATACTATTCTATGAAGTTTGAATGTCTGAGGCACTAGTACTCCTAGAAGAATGCCTGGATGTCAACTCTACTTTTCTTAAATGTGTATTTAAAGATCACTTGCTGGTGCCAACTTATTTTTAGCTCTGTGTGCTTTCCTATGTATCTGTCTCATAGACAGTGACATTATTTATATCTGATACCAGTGTCCCAGCCTAATTGTTCTCACAGTTTTCCTAACTCAGTTTAGTGTAGTTACATTCAACTTAAGGAACGAGTAACTGCCCCTTTCTCTCCCCTAAGAACATGTGATTCATTGGTTTTCTAGTAAAAATGCCTTCAACACAGACTTAAACTCCAGTGGGTTCTCCAAAGGTTAGGTTTTAAATCTAGATAGAATTTACTTGCCTATTAGGTTTTGCAGGTTGGCAGAGGTAGAGAAGGCCAGTGGCCAAATGTGGAACAAGATGGTTCATTGAGTTTGTGACAAGGAGGGCTGGGGTTGGGGCAGACACCAGCAGCCATGGTCAGGATGGAATGAGTTTTTAAGGAGTTCTGAGACTTGGAATATGTAAGCAGTACGGAATAGGCTAAGTTGCCCCCTTGTACAGCCACCGGGTTGGCAGTTGGACAGTTGCCATCTCTTGAGAGTCACCTGAACCTAGGGCAGCTAGGGGCAGGGAATTGAAGGGATTTTGTGCAGATAGCTCAGATGGGGGAGCAGAAGTTGATTCTGAGAACAGAGAAGTTGTTAAATTCCTGTCTGTAGATAAGGATACCTTTGAAGGACATAAGCAGCCAGGAGCAGCAGAATTATTGGGGGTTAGGTAGTCCCTGACACCAGAGACTGTGGGGCCTTGCTAAAACCAGGCCTGGATTACCAGAACCCAGATATTTATGCCTAAGAACCCCTACTTCACTAAACTTGGGAAAGCCTAAACTAAGCACAAGAGTTTACCTAGTATCTATGCTATATATGAAATGTTAGTTGACTAGTACACCTTTATGCCCAATAATGCTGCATTTTAATGATAAGCCCCATTTCAGAAAAAGTAGCATGTAGAATCTTTCTGATATCTTATCTAAGGATAAGATTTAAGGGGGTTATTCTGACTCTATTTGCATATAAACTGTCACCAGTATCTAGTATTATGCAGAATCTTTCTAATATTTTTGGGAGATATAATTTTTGGTGGGTCATTCTGGCTCTATTTGCAAATGAGCCATAAAGACTATCTATTTGATCAGAGTAATATTAAACATCTATGATTCTAGAAATCTTAAGGTATTTGTATAACCAGTAAAATTAATATGTGGTTATCTAAGCATGAAAATGTGTGATGAAACTTGTCTTTCTATCCAGCTTTGGCAATGACTGTGCCATTTCAACAGCCTTAGTGATTAATGACCTTCTATCTATCCTACCTGGAAAAAAAAGACTTCTTAGTCTTTTTAAATGCTTAAATGGTATGGCTAAAGAAGGGCAGGCAAATGGCTCAAAGGACCTAATAATGCTCTTTTTATACTTTTCAGCACAGTGTCCTGTGGTCCTTAGTAATACAGATTCTGGAGTCATGGATCCACAAGTTACTGTACTAAATCTCTCTGTGTTTAGCATCCTCATCTGTAAAATGGAGACAATGATAGTACTTATCTCAAAGAGTAGTTACAAGGATAGATAGCATTGATACACATATAATGCTTAGAGCAATACCTGAAACATAGGTATAATTTGATGAATATTTGTTCTTATTATTATCCCCCAAGTAAAGCCCAATCTCCCACTTTCACTCCCTCCACCTTACTATAATCCAAGTAATTTTCACCTTTTTTTCTCAAATTTATCCATATCAGTGAAGCAAATATAAAATATAAATCTTACCAAGGTATCTTCTTTTTTTAAAGTTTGGAGTGGTTCTTCACACTTAACAATAAAACCCAAGCTCCTTTCCCTGGTCTACAAAGCCTAATATGATCTGACCCATCCTCCCTTTTAAATCTATTCTACCACTCCCCACTTTTCTCATTGAGCACCAGATGTGTTTGCTGTTACTGAAATCACACAAAATCATGCCTTGAAGCCTTTGCATAAGATATTTCCTCTGCCTGGAACAATCTTTCCTCTGATCTTTATGTGACTTGGCTCTTTGGCATTTCTGCCTCATTTGAAATGGTTTTTGAGCCACCAATTCTGAAAGAACCACCTAGGCACCTGCCCATCAACCTGTTTAAATTATTTGTACGGCACTTATCATTCTTATAGGTTCTAGTTGGTTTATAATCTGTTTTTCCTTACCAGAATGTAATGTGCATGAGAGCAAGGTTCTTGTTAACCACTTAATTAATTCATAAAATAAATATTGATTGAGGGAAATAAATATTTATTGCCAGAAACTGTTGTAGGGGCTCTGGAACATTAAATAATACTGAAAAAAATCAATACCCTCTTAAGCTTTGTTTTGTACTAGGGTTTGAATGGCAATAAATAAGTAAATAATAAACTATATCATATACCAGATAATAACAAATAGGAAAAGCAGGAAGAAATGGTAATAAATTTCCTAAGGTAGTGGTGGTGGTAGTGTGTATACGTGTATGCATGTGTGTCAAGTTTAAATAAAAGCATGAAGAATGAATGGCCTCAGTGACAAGAACACATTTGAGTAAAGACAGTAGGTGAGTGTTGGGGTCATCTATACAAGTATTTTGTGGGAAGAAAGTAAGTACAAATGCCAAGGACAACAAGGGAACCTAGTGTGGCTGGAGTACAATGAGTGAGGCAAAGTAGTCATGGTAAAGTCTGTGGATTTTCTTCTGAGTTATATGGAGTGCCAATGGCACAATTTGTATAAAGGAGTGATGCGATTTATGTTTTAGAAGCATCAATTTGGCTTCTGAATGGGAAATAGACCATAGGAAGGCAAAGGTAGAAGAAGACAGGCTATTGCAAATATACAGAGCAGAACACAGTGGAGGTGTGGACCTGGTGATAGCAGTGGAGATGATAAGAAATGGTCACTATGGACTCTGCATATATTTTAAAAGCATAGGCAATAATATTTGCTGATGGATTGAAGTGATAGGTATGAGAGAAAGAGATCAAAGTTGAGAGCTATTATTATTATTATTATTATTATTATTATTGGTTTGAGAAAATGAAAAGATGAAGTTGTTTTCTATGGCAAGGAAGAATGTGAGGGGTTTCTAGTGGTGGAAGGATAATGAGTGCAGTTTTAAATATGTTAAGTTCAACACCTTCTAGACATCATTTTGAGATACCAATTAAATGTCTTTGGTGCCTAGAACAGTGACAAGTATGGGGTTGGAACTCAACAAATATATTTAACTGAATGCATGAATTCCCTTTAAGTTTCTTCTTTCTCCCCTCAGATACAGCTATATCATTTTTACCCAGTCAGTCTACTACCTCTTTATGATAGAGTCTCACATTTGGCATCAAGTGAACCTTAAAAATTGATCATTCCTTTTATCACTTTCTAAGCTGTCTCAGTCTTATAGACTTTCTATTTTTTTTAGGGGTATCAAGGAAACTTTGCTTGTTCTAATTTCCCATCCATAGGGGATAAAAACAGCTAGAGAACCTTTTATTAATCTTCTTGCAACAATACTTACATTGTAAATCTATGCCATCTTCTTTAATTAGTTATAGATAAGACTAATTACACTGACTAGACCAATGAACTCATATGCAAATATTTATGTAACGTGATGATCTGCTCATTTTTTTTGCTGCAATTGTTCAAATACCTCCCCAATCCAGATCATGAAAAGTCAGGAAATTCCAGAAATTCTCCAGTTTACTAATGTTAATAAATATGTATGTGTGCACATGTGTGAGCTTATGGGCTATGGGTATATAAACATGTACAAATGGGAATATATACCCATATATACAACATGCAGATGGACAAAGCAGAACAGGGATGCTCAGCCCAAGGATGGTACTTCATAAGGGTTTACATGATATAAATGTATAAATCAGCTCCAGCACAGAAACATTGTTACAACCTGAGGGAAAGCAGAGTGATCCAAGAAGCTGATTTCTGCTATCCTGATGATAAACTGGAAGATTAAGAAAGTTGCTGATTCATTAATAAGACAAATTAGTTATTTTTTGTAGGGCATTTCTCAAATGCCTGGGTGAAAGTTTGCTCTGGTGGCTTTTTTTTTTTTCCTCCTGAAGGGATGACCTTAATAACTAGAAATTACCCAGCACCTCCAATAACCATGATGGCTATAGTAAGAAACTGGCAAACAGTATTTTTAACAAAAAAAAGTAAACCTCTCTCTTCATTGGTGGGTTTTTGAGCAGCTGAGAGCCACAGGATAAGAACTATAAGCTCCTTCTAAGACTAGCCTGGGAGTACCAGCTATAGATAGGCCCAGAAAATGGTTCTGTCATGCAAGATGCAAAATGTGTCATTGACTATAACTTTAAATTTTTAAAAAATTGTATTTGTTGTTTTTAGAGAGAGGGGAAGGGAGAGAGGCAGAGAGGCAGAGAGGCAGAGAGGAAGAGAGGAAGAGATCCATCCATGTATGGTTGCCTTTCACCTGCCTCCAGCTATAGACCTGGCTGGAGACCTGACTTGCAACCTGGTTATGTGCCCTGGCTGGGGAATCGAACCAGTGACCTTTGAATTCGCGGGCCGGTGCCTTATCCACTGAGCCACACCAGCCAGGGCTGACTGTAATTTTTATCTCCGCAAACAAAGAAGAGTAATTAAGGATCATCTGTAAGCAAAGTGACACTCTGTTTTGGATAACAAACTTTTTCTAAAAAGCCAATGATGGAGCTTTATGACAGATGATGGAGGGACAGGGTTGTTCTATTATTGTTGTGTGTGTGTACATGCACATGTAGACATGAGTGGTATAAGATCTAAAAATTGAGTTGAAAAAAGACAAGAATTGGGAAGTAAGGAGAAAATTTATTTTGAAATTTGGTAGCTATAGCTGGATTGACAATAGATACAAATGTGAATACCATGTCATGACCAAAAATGGGCTAGATCCCTTAGTTGTATTCTGGAATAGTAAGGGGACACTGAGAATTCATTGACTGTTGGGGATCCCCATCCCGCAGAGACCCTGATAATGGATTGAACAAACTAACCCAGACTCAAAGTTCCTGGGGAGACAAGGGGTGGCCACCTTCTCTAGTGGGGAGTGGGCTTTGTCCCCTTTCCCAACATAGCTTTTATTGAGGCTAATACATCTAAAAAAAGAAGGGTGTAGCTGTTTACCATAAAACATTCAATGTTTAGGGAGGATAAACTACAAAACACAGAGAGCAATATCTGGTCAAGAATGGTCAGATTTGCTGGTGCCAGAGCATTGATAAAATATAGCTCAGGAGTTAATTCTGGCCTTAACTCTAACACCCATTAATTAGGATCAGAACATACAGAAAACAAAGCAGGCTTCAAGGTTTACATGTCAATTTTAGGACTAATTTTTCCCATGGAAACACCTTTTTGAAGGCTTCAGATCCTGCCTGCTACCTGCTTCCCATTTTTGGTCAAGACTTACAGGCCCGCTTTCTGGGCCTGGTTTGCACAGGTGTTACAGTTTCCAAAACCACACAAAGCAGTCCTCTACAATTGACCCCTTGGCAATGACCGGTGTTGCTAGGGGACCAGAAAGAAAATTTAGTGATCCATTCATTCTTCATTCATTTATTTAATCAACATTTTCCCCAGTGTTTGTGTGTGTGTGTGTGTGTGTGTGTGTGTGTGTGACTAAAATATTATTTTGTCCTATGTTTGATTGAATGTAGTTCTAGGTTGAAATAATTTTTTTATATAAATTAAGGCATTGCTACATCTCATTATTGTCTTTCTTATTTAGTACAATTTTAAAAAAGATTTTATTTATTATTTTCTGAGAAAAGGGTAGGGAGGGAGGAAGAAAGGGAGAGAAGCATCAATGCATGGTTGCTGTTTACCTGCCTCTAGTTAAGGACCTGGCTGGAGACCTGGTTTGCAACCTGGTTATGTGCCCTGACTGGGGAATTGAACCAGGCACCTTTGGGTTCCCAGGCTGGCACCAATCCACTGAGCCACACTGGCCAGGACCTAGTACAATTTTGGACATACAATATTTAATATTTATTGCATATAGTGAAATGGAACTATTGAAAGGTCTATAAATAACATTTACCTGATTTTGGATTCCCATTGTTATATGACCTAGTCTTTATTTTACACAGATTTCCTATTGTTTTATACATTATTTTATTGTTGATAATGATTTTGGTACCTATATAACTTTAGGTTATAGGTACAAAAAGATTTGTAAATCTTTGTACTTCTTGGAAGTTTGTTGAATATTGCCTTATTCTTCATGTTCTATAATTTTATCATGTTATTTCTAGTTATGAGGCTGTTCCTACATATATGCATTTGTATGTGTTAGTGAATGTGTGTAACCATATGCACAAGTGTATCTTTAACAAAGATTTATTGACTAGTCACTCTGGGCTTTATTGGTGTCTTAGTTTACATTGGTGAATTAAACAAATGTGATTCCTTCTTCTGGAATTCACCTCTCAGTGGTTAAAATAGACAAATATTCAAAGAAATAAATACAATAATAAACAGTTGTGATAAATGCTGTTGAATGTTGATCATGTAAAAAATACTGTACAGGTGATTTAACCTTCTTATTTTAAGGCAAGGATGGATCCTGTTACTTTCTATCACTTTTTACTACTTGAGATGGTCTTAGCTCTTAATTTATATATTTGTTCTGTTTCCTCCAACTACACTCAAAACTCCACAAAATCAAAGACTGACTGTGTTGTTCACATCTATATTTGCAGGGTCTTCTGATATTCAAAAACTATTTGTTAGGTGATTGAATTGAAGAATTTTATATTATGTTTATGTTAACCCTGTTAGATTGGAAGTACAGAAATTATTATACCCATCCCATACATATAGATATGAGGCTCTGGAATGAATATAGACTTGCAATCAGAATTAAATACATTACTAATACTAATAATTGTGATGATGCTTTACTGAGTCTTACTATGTATAAGACAGTTTGATAGATTCCTTATATAGAAGATATTGTTGAACCATCACAACAATTATGTGACATCAGTCACATACATGAAGAATCAGAGGAGCATAGAGATGAAGTGATCCATTCAAGATTATACAGTCAGGATATGACAGCATCCAGAATTAATTTTCATGTCTGTTTTCAAAGCCTATGTTCTCTTTTTTTTTTTCTTTTTTTTTTTAAATTTAATTTTATTGTTGTTGTATTACATCCATCCCCTCTTTGCTCCCCTCTGTCTTCTTCCGCACCCACCCACTCCCCCACAAAGCCAATCCCACATGTTGTTCATGTCCATGGTTCTTCCATACTAGGTTCTTGTCTAAACTACTCCCCTTCTTTGCCTCTTCTTCCCCCCTCCGCCCACCCCTTCCCCCTGCCCACTACAGGCCTATTCACTGTATTCATATATCTGGTTCTGTTTTGCTTGTTGTTTGTTTTGTTCATTATTGTCCTGTAATGGGTGAGATCATATGGCATTTGTCCTTCATTGACTAGCTTATTTCACTAAGCATAATACTTTCTGGTTCCATCCATGTCGTTGCAAAGGTTAGGAGCTCCTTCTTTCTTTCTTCTGTGTAGTATTCCATTGTGTAAATGCACTGAAGTTTTTTGATCCAGTCATCCATTGATGGGCATTTAGGCTGTTTCACTACACCAGATCCTTGTCTTGAGCTGAGATAGCTGGTTGAGCTCTATCTGCACTACAGGAAAATGCCCCATAGTATACTTATGACTTACCTCTCTGCCATTTGGGCTTATTAGTTTAATCTAAGTAAAGAGGAAGAAATAGAATGATAAAAGAAATGTTAGTTGCTCAAGATTTATGCAGTCTCTTATGACAGAGCTAAGGTCAAAACTAGAGCTCTTGACTTCCAGTTCAGTTTTCTTTAACCACATTATTTCCTCCTTTGTCTCAGTGGCTTTCAAATTTAATCCATCCTAGAAAGGGTTGCTTTCTGAATGGGGCTACAAATATTGAAGGCTCCTAATACTTTCAGCACCTTGAACCTAAAAGAACATACATGACAATTGTATATATCTAGGCAGCCTCCAATGCCATACTTTCTACTGAAGAAGAGAGAAGTGGCCTAAGCAAAATAGAATGTAAGGTTTCCTCAATCTGAAAAACTACCCTCAGCTTTATAGTCCTCGAAGTAAATTCATACCACATTTGTGGAAGAGAAGTGGTCAAAAATACCTCAAAGTAAAAAGTACATAATATAAAGACAGTTAGGTAGAAAGAATTTGCTGAAGTTTGACCAGTGCAGATATAGTAAACAACTTTCTACTTGGTGTGGATTTCAGAGATCTCAAAGCACGAAAGACCCATTATTTCCTCTTTAAAATTATTTGTATATGACTTTTATTAAAATCAGAAATATAGAGCCCTGACTGGTAGCATAGTGGATAAAGCACTGGCCTGCGAACCCAAAGGTCGCAGGTTCGATTCCCCAGCCAGGGCACATACCCAGGTTGCAAACCAGGTCTCCAGTCAGGTCTGTGGCTGGGGGCAGGTGAAATGCAACCATATATTGATGTCTCTCTCCCTTTCCCTCTTTCTAAAAAGAAAAATAATGAAATAAAATCTTTAAAAAAAATCAGAAATATAAGAATACATGGAATAAGGAAATATTGAAATGTAGTGGCACTAATCATTTATCTCTGGTTCATTTATCAGTGCACCTGTCACCTAGAAAAATAGAAGGAATGTGGCATATAAGAGTGAAGTTCAGACAAGAGGAAGAATTCATAGGTAACAGTTTGGCCTCAGGAATCATTCCACCTGCCTTTAAAGCCTGGCTCTTCCATATTCTAGCTTTGTAGCCATAAAGGAGTCACTTTACCTTTCTGAACACCAAAAACGCATGTATAAAATGGGGCTAATAATATTACCTACAAGCTAGGGTTTTGGTAAATACTAAATGAGATTATATGAACAAATGTCTTAGAACAGTGTTTGGTGTAATAATAAATGGTAATAATTGTTATTACATGAGAAGGAAGATCAGAAAATTAAAACTTGTTTCTTTGTGGGTCAATAAACATTTACTGTGCTTTCCCTTTTGGTCAAGTACTATGATAAGCACAGGAAAAATGCATAAGATACATTCCCTGCCCTCATTCAGTGTTCAGTCTAAGAGGAAACAAACAAAATATAATGCCATTTCTTTTCTCAGTAATCATTTCCAACCACGGGCATATTTGCCACCATGTATTCTTCTTCATCACTTAGCTATTCAGCATACAGAATATTAAAGATCAGGTGGTGTTAAACTTCTTATTTTAGGACTAGTAAAAGTTCTTATCTTACACTTAACACAGTATCTTAATGAGACAAGCATTTATAGGGAACTTATTCTCAGTGGGTACCTTGAGAATAATATAAAATGAAATGCAGCTATGGGGCTTTGAGGAAAGCTCCAGATTTGAAGTCAGAAACTTTGGGTTTGTGTAGGGGCTTTCTCATGGACCAGTTAAGTGACCTTGGGTGAATCACGTAACAACTGTGTTGTTGGCTAAAAAATGGCAAAGCAGTTGGTTTCAAGAATTACCTGGTTATTCAGTCTTTAATTCATTCAGGAGACACAAGCATCTCTGCTTTTAACGAACTCATTTTCTTTGAGAATATTTAGAAAAACATAAAAGGCCATAACTGGCTTTCAATTCTTCCATCCCCTATCATACTACCAAAATTGTCTTTTGCTAAATTTATCATCAACTTTGCTATTAATAAATATAATAATCACTTCTGGATCCTCATTTTACATGAATTTTCAGCAGTATTCTCTGTAGTTGACCACTCTCCATTTTTATTTTATTGTTGTTCCACTTTTTAATAAAAATGTTTTCCTTGGTCTTCTGTGGGATATTTTCCTGGTTTTCTCTATAGTTGTTCTTTGATCTCCCATTTTGAGCCCCTCTGCTGTTATCTAAAATTAAGTCCTAAAGGCTCAATCCTAAATGCTCTTTTGTTCTTACCAATAGTCAATCTTTCCTATGTTTAAAATACTATCTATACATAAATGTGACCCAGATCTATTCATCTTTATCCCAGCTCTCCTGGGCTCCAGACCCACATAGTGAACTGCTTTGCCAACAGTCTCTCATGACACAGCTAAAGCCAGAACAAGAGTATTAAGATAACCATATAGTACAAGCATCTTAAACTTAATGTCACAAGGTGAATTCATCAACTAACCTCTACACTGCAACTTATTGTACTATTATTCCATTTTGTTTCATATCAATAAATAGTAAGGCCACTGACCTATTTTTTAAGCTAGAAATCAGTGTATCGCCTTTGAGAATATTGTTCTCTGTTCCGCTCCAATCTAATCCATGGACAAATTCTATCATTTTTACACAAATATACCTTGTCTATGTTAGGTTCTTATTTTTTTCTGTCACCACCCTAGTCTAAGCCTCAGTTGGGTGTGTTAGACCACTGAAACATTCTCTTCACTGAATCTGGCACATGCATTTTTTACCACCCCAATCTCATTTGCCTGAATGATCTTTTACAAATATAAATTGGATAATCTTATTTTCTTGTTTAAGACTCCTTATTAGGTCCACCTTGCCCTTGTAATAAGGCCTCAAAATTACTACCATACTCTCTAAAGCCCTGCAAGACCTGACTCATGGCCACTTCTTCAACTTCATCCAGTACCATTCTCCATTTTCTCTCCCCTCCTTATACTACAAACATAGTGGACTTCCTATTTTAACATCTTCATTCATGTTCTTTCTTTCTCTCTTTCCTTCTCACATTTTAACTTTTACTTTAAATTTCATCTCTACAAGGCTTCCTTGACTAATTCCTTACACCAAGGTAGATTAGTCTACCTATTTCATGTTCCATAGAACCCTACCTACACTTTGCCTTTTTCCCACTCAGAAAGCATTTTTTCATTTGTTTAGTATTTTCCCTCTACATTAGACTTTAAATGCCATAAGGGCAAAGTGTCTGTATTATTAATTAAGCACAATATCTGACATATAAGTATATACATATTAAAATGAAACTTACATAAATATTCATAATAACATAATTAATAATGGCCAAAAATGAGAAACTACTCACATGTCCATTATATGATGAATGGATAAGAAACTATAGTATAGCCATACCATGGAATATTATTTAGCCATAAAAATAATACATTATTCATTCATACTACAGCACAAGTAAACCTTGGAATCATTGTGATAAATGAAACAAAAAGCCATGCATTATACAAGTCTATTTAATGAAAAATGTCCAAAATAAGAGAAAGCATAGGGACAGAATGTAGATTAGTAGGCACCAGTGGCTGGAAAGGTAGAGGAATACAGAGGGACTACCAACATGTATAGGGTTACTTTTTGATGTGATGAAAATGTTCTAAAGTTAGGTATAGGTGCAAAACTCTGTGAATATAATAAAAATCACTAAATTTTACACATTAAATGAGTACATGTATATTGAGTTATTTTATCTCAATAAATGTATTAAAAGCGAATGTTAAAAGTGAGTGATATAAACTATATATCAATGTAAAAAATGTAAATACTGTCACCTAATACTGAGTGATTTTCACTTTACTTGGGTGGATAAAGAAATAGGAAATAGCAAAGTATCTTTTTTTAATTTTTAAAAATTATATTATTTTTAGAGAAAGAGAATAGGAAAGAGGCAGAGAGGGAGAGAGACATCAATGTATGGTTGCCCTTCACCTGCCTCCAGCCACAGACCTGGCTGGAGACCTGGCCTGCAACCTGGTAATGTGCCCTGGCTGAGAATCAAACCAGTGACCCTTGTGTTCATAGGCCAGTGCCCTATCCACTGTGCCACCAGCCGAGGCAGTTTCTTTTCCTTTCTTTCTTTCTTTCTCTTTCTTTCTTTCTTTCTTTTTCTTTCTTTCCTTCTTTCTTTCTTTTTCTTTCTTTCTTTCTTTCCTTCTTTCTCTCTTCTTACTTTCTGTCTTTTAAATAGTTATAATGTATAATGTTTACTAAGAGGTAGGATGTTCTTTTTAGGTGCTGAGATGAGTACTTCACTTGCATTGCCTCATTCATTCATGCAGACTACTTGGGATGTTTACTATCTGCCACATGCTGGCCAAATGGTTGGGAAAGAATCTTAAATAGAAACCCACCTACTGGCATCCTGGACATTCTAGTTTTGCTCATAAGCTTGTCATAAGGATAAAATAAGATAATGCACCAAACAGTGACTGGTACATAGAAAACCCCTAAAAGATAATAGTTATTAAATTGTAATGACTGTGTATGTGTTATGTGCCATTGAATCAGCTCTGACTTGAATGAGGGATATCCATAGTGTCCTGTCCTCAACAACCCTGTAGACTAATGTCTTTGGCTTCCTTTATGGAGTCAATCCATCTCATATTTGGGTTCCTTTTGTCCCATTTTCTTCCATTTTTCTCAGCATTATTTTTTTTCTAAGGAACTCTGCTTTCTCATGATGTGCCCAAAATAGGACCCTCTGAGTCTCAGCCTTCTTTTCATTTCTTGGCTCTATTTGTTTATGTGTGTGTGTGTGTGTGTTTTAATAAATGTGAAGATATTTTTAATCACCTATTAAAATAGCTAACTTTTTTTTGCTTGTTTTTATTACTGTTCTTTTAGAGTTATTTCAACTTTTTCCATTGCTCTTCCCTGCCCTGCCCACTCAAAGTTCCCACAGTCAATCCCTATCTTGTCAGTCTATGGGTCATTTAGACTTGTTTCTTGACTAGACCCTTGCCCTTCTTTCCCCTCTTCTACCCTTCCACCTCCCCTCAAGTCACTGTCATTGTGTTCTTTGTCTCTATGCTTCTGGTCATATTTTGCTCATTTCGTTGTTTTGTTGATTAGGTTTTACTAATAGGTAAGATCATGTGGTATTTGTCTTTGGTTGACTAGCTTATTTCACTAATATTAATAAGCATAATATTCCCCAGTTCTATCCATGTTGTCACAAAGGGTAGGAATTCCTTCTCTCTTTCTAATGCATAGTATTCCATTGAGTAAGTGTGCCACAGTTTTTTTATCCACTCATTTACTGATGGACAATTAGGATGTTTCCAGTACTTCGCTATTGTAAATAATGCTGCTATGAACATAGGGGTACATATGTTGTTATGAATGGGTCTTTAAAGGTTCTTCGGGTATATATAGTGTTATTATTAGAATTGCTGGATCAAAAGGCAGTTCCATTTTTAGTTTTTTAAGGAAACTATGTTTTCCATAATGGCTGCACCAGCTTACATTCCCACCAACAGTGCACCAGGGTTCCCTTTGCCCCACATCCTCACCAACACTTGTTTTTTAGATTTGTTGATGATGGCTGTTCTGACAGATGTGAGATGATACATCATTGTGGTTTTAGTATGCATCTCCCTGATGGCTAGTGATGTTGAGCACCTTTTCATATGTCTACTGGATCTCTCCATGTCCTGCTTGGAGAAGTATTTATTCAGGTCCTTTGCCAATTTTTTATTTGGATTGTTTGACTTACTACTGTTGAGTTGAATGAATTCATTTTTTTTTAAGTTTGGCAAATTATTTTTGTTTGCATTTATTTATTTAATTTTATTTTATTGTTGTATAACATCCATCCCCTTTGGACTCCCCTCTGTCCCATTCCCTCGCCAACCCACTCCCTCCCAAATTCAATCCCACTTTTTATCCATGTCCCTAGTTCTTCCATACCAGTTCCTTAACTACACTGCTCCTCTTCTTGGCCGCCTCCTGCCCCCTTCCCCTTGCACACTGAAGGTCTATTAATTGTATCCATGTGTCTGGTTCCATTTTGCTTGTTTGTTTGTTCGTTAGTATCCTGTAATGGGTGAGATCATATGGCCACTGACTGGCTTATTTCACTGAGCATAATACTTTCCAGTTCCATCCATGTTGTTGCAAAGATAAAGAGTTCCTTCTTTCTCTCTGCTATGTAGTATTCTATTGTGTAAATGTACCAAAGCTTTTTGAAACAATCATCCACTGATGGGTACTTAGGCTGTTTCCAGAACTTGGCTATTATAAATAGTGCTGCTATGAACATAGGGGTACATAGGTTTTTATGAATGGGTATTTAAAGGTTCTTCGGGTATAGTGCTAGTATTGGAATTGCTGGATCAAAAGGCAGTTCCATTTTAAGTCTTTAAGGAAACTCCATAATGTTTTCCATAGTGGCTGCACCAGCTTACATTCCCACCAACAGTGCACTAGGGTTCCCTTTTCCCCACATCCTCACCAGCACTAGTTTTTTTACATTTGTTGATGATGGCCATTCTGACAGGTGTGAGGTGGTATCTTATTGTTGTTTTAATTTGCATCACTCTGATGGCTAGTGATGTTTAGCATTCTTTCATATGCCTTTGGGCCCTCTGTATGTCTCCCTCAGACATTTGCCAGTTCAGGTTCTTTGCCCATTTTTCAATTGGGCTGTCTGTTGCCCTGGTGTTGAGTTGCATAGGGTCTTTATATATTTTAGAGATCAAACCCTTGTCTGAGGTATTATTGGCAAATATATTTTCCTATACAGTTGGTTCACTTTTTATTTTGCTGGTGTTTTCTTTAGCTGAACAGAAACATCTCAGTTTGATATAGTCTCATTTATTTAGTTGCTCTTTGATTAACTTTTTCCTTAGAGAAGTATTAGTAAACAAATTTCTGTGTAGGATATCTAAAATTTTACTGCCTATATTTTTTTTCCAGGGCATTTCTGGCAGCACTGCTTATGTTTAAGTCCTTTATTCAACTTGAGTTTATTCTGGTGTATAGTGTAAATTGGTAGTCTAATTTTATCTTTTTGCATGTTGCTGTCCAGTTCTCCCAATACCACTTGTTGAAGAGACTGTTTTTACTCCATTTTATGTTCCTTCACCCTTTGTTGGATATTAATTGACCATAGAGTCCTGGGTTTATTTCTGGGCTCTCTATTCTGTTTCATTGTTCTACGTCTATTCTTATGCCAGTACCAGACAGTTTTGATAACATTAGCATTGTAGTATAGTTTGATGTCCAATATAGTGATTCGTCCTACCTTGTTGTTCTTTCTCAAGATTGTTGAGGTTATTTATATTCATGTAAATTTTTGAAGTATTTTTCCATCTCTGTTAAGTATGTGATTGGTATTTTAATAGGGATTGCATTGAATCTATAGATTGCTTTGGGTAGTATGGACATTTTAGTGATGTTAACTCTTCTTATCCATGAACAGGGTATATACTTCCATTTATTTGCATCTTCGTTAATTTCTTACTTCAGTGTTCTGTAGTTTTCTGAGTGCAGGTCTCTTACATCCTTGGTTAAGTTTATTCCTAAGTACTTTATTTTTCTTGTTGCTATGGTAAATAGGATGTGTTTTCTAGCTTCTGCCTCAGATGTTTTACTATTGGTATACAAAAATGCTATTGATTTCTGGATATTGACTTTATATCTAGTTATTTTGCTAAATTTCCTTATTAGGTCAACTGAGTTTTTGGTGGAGGCTATCAGGTTCTGTATATATACTATTATATCATCTGCAAATAATGACAGTTTGATTTCCTACTTTCCAATTTGGATACATTTGATTTCTTTTTCTTCTGTGATAGCTATGGCTAGAACTTCCAAGACAGTGTTGAACAGAAGCACAGAAAGTGGACAGCCTTGTCTTATTCCTGATCTTAGGGAGAAAGCTTTCAGTTTTTGTCTGTTAAGGATGATGTCTGATGGCTTCAGGTTTCTCATAGATGGCCTTTATGATGTAGAGGTATGCTCCCTCTATTCCATTTTGCTCAGAGTTTTTTTTTTTTTTTTTTCATAAATGGTTGATGTACTTTATCAAATGCTTTTTCAGCATCTATTGATATGATCATATGGTTTTTATCTTTCAATTTGTTGATGTGGTGTATTACATTGATTGATTTACGAATGTTGTACCATCCTCGCATGTCTGGGATGAAGCCCACTTGATCATGGTGTATGATCTTTGTAATATACTGCTGAATCCGATTGGCCAATATTTTGTTGAGAATTTTACCATCTATGTTCATCAGACATATTGGCCTGTAGCTTTTTTCTTAGTTGTGTCTTGCCCTGGTTTTGGGATAAGAATAATATTGGCTTCATAGAAAGAGTTTGGGAGTCTTCACTCTTCCTGAATTTTTTGGTATAGTTTGGGAAGGATAGGAGTTAGTTCTTCTTTAAATGTTTGGTAAAATTCACCTGTTTAGCTATCTTGTCTGGGGCTTTTGTGCTTTGGGAAATTTTGGATTACTTCTTTAATTTCACTAGTTGTTATTGGCCTATTCAGGCTTTCTGCTTCTTCTGGGTTCAGTTTTGGTAGATTATATCTTTCCAGAAATGTGTCCATTTCATCCAGGTTGTCATATTTCTTGTCATATAGTTGTTTGTAGTAATTTCTTACAATCTTTTGTATTTCTGAGGTATCAGTTGTGATTTCCCTTCTTTCAGTTCTGATTCTGTTTATTTGGGTCCACTCTCTCTTTTTCTTGATGAGTCTGGATAAAGGCTTGGCAATTTTGTTTATTTTTTCAAAGAATCAGCTCCTGGACCTGTTGATTCTTCGAATTGTAGTTTGAATCTCTGAGTTATTTAGTTCTGCTCTGATCTTGATGATTTCCTTCCTTCTACTTTCTCTGGGCTTTGTTTGTTGTTGCTCCTCTAGTTCTTGCAGCTTTGTGGTTAGATCATTTTTGTAAACTTCTTGTAACCTTTTTTGGAAGGCCTGTATTGCTATAAATTTCCCCCTGAGAACTGCCTTTGCTGTATCCCATAGGTTTTGGGCTGTTGTGTGTCCATTGTCATTTGTTTCCAGGATCTTTTTGATTTCATCTTCGATCTCATTGTTAAACCCTTCATTGCTTAAAAGCATGTTATTCAGTCTCCATCAGTTAGAGAATTTTTGTTTTTTTCCCTTGAGATTGGTTTCTAGTTTCAAGCCATTGTGATCTGAGAATATGCTCTGTATGATTTCAATTTTCCTGTATTTGTGGAGGCTTGTCTTGTGACATACCATGTGGTCTTTCTTAGAGAATGATCGATGTACATTTGAAAAGAATGTGTGTTTTGCTTCTTTGGGGTAAAAGACTCTGTATACATCAGTTAGGTCCAGTTAGAGTGTTGTTCAATGCCACATCTCTGGGGATTTTTTGTTTGGAAGATCTGTCCATTGTTGATAGTGGGGTATTAAAATCCCCTACTATTAGTGACTTGCTGTCTATAACTTTCTTAAAGTCCTCCAAGATTTTCCTTATATATTTCGGAGCTCCTATGTTGGGTGTGTATATGTTTATCAGTGTTATTTCTTCTTGATGGATTGTTCCCTTAAGTATTATGAAACGTCCATCTTTGTCCCTTTTTATGGCCTTCATTGTAAAATCTATTTTGTCTGAAATCAGTATTGCTACTCCAGCTTTTTTTTTCGTGTCCATTTGCTTGATATATATATTTTCCATCACTTCACTCTCAATCTGTGTCAATCTTTTGTTCTCAGGTGGGTCTCTTGAAGACAGCATATATGTGGGTCATGTTGTCTTATCCACTCAGCTACCCTATGTCTTTTGATTGGTGCATTTAATCCATTTACATTTAAGGTTGTTATTGATTGATACTTATTCATTGCCATTTTCTCCCTTTGTATCTGTATTACTTTTTGGCTTTCTCTGTTTCCTCATTTAATTAATTAATTTATTTTTAAAGCAGGCCCTTTCGCATATGCTGGTTTGGTACAGATGTATTTTTTTAGTCTTTTTTTTTTTTTTTTTTGTCTGGGAAGCTCCTTATTTCTCCTTCTATCTTGAATGAGAGCCTTGCTGGGTAAAATTTTCTTGGTTGCAGGCCTTTGTTTACCATTACTTGAAATACTTTTTGCCATTCCCTTCTGGCTTGTATTGTTTTTGTTGAGAAATCATTTGATAGCCTTATTGGAGCCCCTTTATATGTTATTTGTTGTTTCTCTATATGCTTTTAGGGTTCTCTCCTTGTCTTTGTAATTAGCCATTTTAATAATAATGTGCCTTGGTTTTGGTCTGTTTGGGTTGATCTTCATTGGGACCCTCTGTGCTTCCTGAGCTTGATTAATGTTTTCACTCCTCATGTTAGGGAAATTTTCTATCATTACTTTTTTGAACAGATCTTCCAATCCTTGTTTCTCTTCTACTTCTGGTAATTCTGTGATATGTTTGTTGTTACGTTTCTTGTTGTCCTGCAGCTCTCTTAAACCCTCTTCATTCTTGTTCAGCCTTTTTTTATTCTCTTATACTGTCTTGGAGTATTTGTCTACATTATCCTCCAACTGGCTGAGCCAGTCCTCTGCTTCCTCTAGCCTACTGTTGATTCCTTCTACTGTATTCTTTAATTCAGAATTTGTATTTGTCATCTCCTCCTGGCACTTATTGATAGTTTCTGTGTCTTTTTTCATGCTGTTGTAGTTCTCAGTAAGTTCCTTTTAACTTCCCTGGAGTTCTTTGTAGTTCTCCTGGAGTTGGTTATAGATTTCTTTGATGTGGCTGAGCTCATTTAGTTTCTCTATCCTCATTCTTTTGAATTCCTTATCTGATATTTCCTGTGCCTATTTCATTTGGTGGTCTTTCTGGGGATTCTTCCTTTCCTTTTGGTGATGGACTGATTCTTTTTTCCCCATTTTGGGTGTCTTTTGTTCCTTGCTTTTTATTATTTTTTTGTTTGGTTTTGTTTTTTCCTTGGGTTAATCTGCTTTGCTTCCTTGCCTTAGTTGAGCACCCTTCTGTGTTAGGAGATTTGTGGAGTTCAATGTTGCAGTCTCCCAGATTTTCTCCACTTTTTGTTCTTGGTGTGTCCTTTACTTGGGCTGTCTGGTTGTATTCTGGGCCTGTGGGCTTTTAGCAGGAAAAAAAAGAAAAGTAAAAGAAAAAAAAAGAAAAAAAGATAATAATAATAAGAAGAAAGGGTTTAGATGGCTGTTCACCCTTAATAATCCCTGATTGGTCCAGATGGAGCCAGGACCTGAGGGCTTTTAGCAGGAATATATATATATATATATATATATATATATATATATATATATATATGTATATATAAAGGTTTTAGGTGGCTGTTCACCCTTAATGATTCCTGACTGGTCCAGGTGGAGCTGGGACCTGTGGGCTTATATCAGAGAGATAAAAAAAAAAAAAATTTAAAGATTAAAAAGGAAAAAATAACAAGAAAAA
>PVIW01013880.1:0-25619 GCA_004026585.1 Noctilio leporinus | reverse complement strand
TCTTATTCAGCCTTTTTTTATTCTCTTGTACTGTCTTGGAGTATTTGTCTACATTATCCTCCAACTCGCTGATCCGGTCCTCTGCTTCCTCTAGCCTACTGTTGATTCCTTCTACTGTATTCTTCAGTTCAGAAATTGTATTCTTCATTTCCTCCTGGCACTTATTGATAGTTTCCATGTCCTTTTTCATGCTGTTGTAGTTCTCAGTAAGTTCCTTGTAACTTCCCTGGAGTTCTTTGTAGTTCTCCTGGAATTGTTTGGTTTTCTTTGATGTGGCTGAGCTCACTGAGCTTCTCTATCATCATTCTTTTGAATTCCTTATCTGATATTCCAGGTGCCTCTGTTTCATTTTGTGTTCTTTCTGGGGATTGTTCCTTTCTTTTTGGTGATGGGCTGATTCTTTTTTTTTCCCCATTTTGGGTGTCTGTTCTTGCTTGCTCTTTATTTATTTATTTATTTTTGTTCTTTCCTTGGGTTAACCTGCTTTGCTTCCTTGCCTTAGTTGAGCCCCCTTCTGTGATAGGAGATTTGTGGAGTTCAGTGTTGCCGTCTCCCAGATTTTCTCCACTTGCTGTTCTTGGTGCATCCTTTATTTGGGCTGTCTGGTTGTATTCTGGGCCTGTGGGCTACTGTCCTGCTGGCCTCCTCTGCCTCTGGGCTGTGCTCCCCTGTGTCCAGATCCTGCCCGCTCCACTTCCTAGGGTCCTGAAGATGTCTCACTCTCCCTATCTTGTCCTCTAGCTGCTTTGGTACTCGAGAACACCATCAGCATTGCTCTGTACTCTGTCACCATCTTGAACCTCCCCTCTAACAGAAAATTTTTAAGGCAATTAATTAAGTTAGTTACAGTGTGTAAATGTATTTGTAAATGTATCTGTGCATGTGTTTGGTAATATTGCAATTGATATTACTTGAAAAAGTAGTTTTTAAACAAATGAATTAACATAAGCATTTTGAAATAATGAAAAGAAAACTCTGTATTAATATATGATTTGAGAAGCTGACAGTTAGAAGGCAGTAATCAAATGGTGAATTGTCTAGGTGTGAAAAAAAGAAGTATGCACTGGTAGTTACAGAATAGATGGGGTGGGGTGGGCACTGGTAGTTATATAATAGACACGGAGAAGTTAAGAAAAATAAAGGAAATGGAGAAGCCAAAGAACTTATATGCATGACACATGGACATGAACTAAGGGGGACATTGCCAGAGAGAATGGGGCGAGGGGGGGTTACAGGGTACAGATTGACAAAGGGGGAAAATTTGTACCACTGTAATAGCATAATCAATGAAATATATTTTTAAAAATCAAATAAAATAAGACTTTGGAAGTTGGCAAATGTTCAGTTTCCTGGAATACTAACAGAAATACACAAAATGAAGCCCCAAGACCAAGACTCTTACTTTGAGTGAAAGATGTAATAAACTCAGAGATTTTTATAGCTGGAAACTTTAAGATTATCTGTACAAAGAAGAATGTGAGGCTGAGGGAAATTGATTGCCTTACTTGATGACAATAACAGAGTACATTTACAAGATTTGAAGGGTTCTACATCTCAGCTCATAGTGACAGGACATTAAAGAGAGGGGTAGGGATGGTCAGGGGAGGAACATTGACACCATGAGAAATGATAGCTTAACACCAAAGTAAGGAACAGCCAAACTGACTATCAGATCTGGTATTAGCCATGCCTCACAGCCTGGGCTGTTTTATACACCAACCAACCCCACAGGCTCTCCATACATCTCCATACTCACAGCTCAATTAAATAATGTTCATGATGATTCTTGGCTGTCAAGAAAGTTAAACTAAACTCTATGTATTTACTCTGATTCCTAAGATAGGGACTTACATAATGCATTTTATGAACAATAATAATAATTAACATTTATGAACACTATGTGCCAGAGTCTGTGCTAAATGCTTTATAGGGATTATATCATTTGAGACATATTGCCATCCCAAATTTTTAATTAAAAATATTTTGATACTTGAAGCTGCGGTTGGCTGAAAAATTCACTTAGATGGGAAAACTCATTTGATAAGGAGATGATTAAATGATACTTTTCATCTCTCCCTCTCACCATAGATAGATAAGATAAATAGATACATATATAGATATATTCTTTTTATATGCTTATAAAAACATTAAAAACACACAGTAGACATCTGTGGCTAATTTTGCTTCTGAACTAGTCAGTCTTCATGAAATCCCTAATTCCACACTTTTTTCCATCTTGCAGTTTGTCTATGTCTCATGTACTCTTCAAGAGCCACTGTAGTCTGACGACCATTTTGGGGGCTGCCTTCTGCAACTGTCTTAGCTCAGAGCCCTTGCTCTTCTCTGAGGTCCTACAGCTCACACTTCCTTTCCAATTGATTTAGCATGAGCACAACGTGTGATCTAGTTTTGGCCTTCATCTTCTTAAATGGATGGTGACAGCCCCTGATGTTGGTGCCCATGTCTTCCTTGACCAACCAACGCTTTTTACTGAATACCAGCTACTACTGATGAATGTAGCTACTCATGTCATGTCATTCATTCATCCATCTTCTGAGAGCTTCAGTTTCTCATCAGCACAACAGAGATTAAACTACCTACCTCATGGGGGCTATTGTGGGCACTAAGTGGAATAACATGTGAAAATAGTTTTTCACTTCATCATTGCTATATAAATGGTAGTTTTTTCTAGCGCACTTTAAATAGAACTCCATTTACTAGAATGTGGTATGCATACAGTTTTTCAGGACACATACCTGTTGTGAATGATTTGATAGGGAATCTGCCCAGCCCAGGCCCAGAGAAGGGTCCCACTTGCCCTGGATTTGCAAAAATAATATTTGAGCCAGCTCTTTCTGGGAAGACTTCCTGGATACACTGACTCAAGCTGGGCCAGGGAAGTGCTCATTCATTATTCTTTATTGGGGACTTGAAAAAGAAAGAAGACAGATGAATGAATGACATGACATGAGTAGCTACATTCATCAGTCATCTTTATTTATTTGTTTATTTTATCCTCACCAGAGGACATTTTCTCATTGCATTTTAAAGAAAGAGAAAAGAAGAGGACAAAACATTGATGTGAGAGAGAAACATCAATTGGTTGGCTCTCCTAAGTGCCCAGACCAGGTATGGTCCAGACACGGGTGGGGGTGGGGAGTGGGCGGTCATCCCGCCAGGACCAGGGACTCAACCTGCAACCTCTGAATTAGGAGAGACACTCCAACCAACTGAGACACACCAGTCAACACAACCCCAGTCATCTTTAGGTGTCTTTAGACAAGAGGCAGCAGCTTTGAGACAGTGAAAATGAAGCTGACTTTGAATAACTAGCCAGGCCAAGATGCCACATGACCTTGCAGAGATGGAGATGATGCCTGTCCTGCTAAGGGATTGCAGAAAGCACTACTCCTTAATGTTACCTATATTTTGCCTAAGCTATTTTGTATGATTTTCTTTCTTATTTTTTATACAAAAGAGCCTCGTTAAAGCAATTCATTATGGTAATACACCAGTCTCCTATTTTCTAATCAAGCCCAATATTCTGAACTTTAAAAGAATAATAAATTTCAGAAGAGCAATATAAGACTATTTTATTGCAAAGGTTGCCTAAAGGACTGAAAGGAATATGGCAATATGTGTTCCCAGAAATTTGTTTCTGGAGTTTAAAACATCAGGGAAATGTATTCTGTTTTTCAAAAAATACTGCTGTATTTCATAAGCACTAATAGTTATATAGTGCATATAAAATACTGCAATGCAAGTCTGCTCCAAGAAGTGGATGGAGTTGGGGACAAAGCACACTCCCTTTTCCACCTCTAAAACCAAAATCCACTTTTAGTTTTCATGCTCTTGAATTTACTGTGACTCTTCACACTGTCTACTGATTGTTTTCATTCACTTATTTCTTCCACCATATGGGTTATTTTCATGTGAATGTCTACTTTTCATCCAAACAAATTACCTTTGTCTTAAAAAATCTTAATGGCTTCTGGTTTGCTGACTTTTTAAATATAGGTTTTCTCCCTGGCTGGTGTGGGACAGTGGATTGAGCACCAGCCTATGAACCAAAGTGTCGCTAATTTGATTCCTAGTCAGGGCACATACCCAAGTTGCAAGCCAGGTCTCCAGCCAGGTCCCCAGCTGGAGACCTGGTGAAAAGGCAACCATACATTGATGTGTCCCTCCCTTTCTTCCTCCTTCTCTTTTCCTCTCTCTAAAAATAATGAATAAAATCTTAATAAATAAATAAAGGTTTTCTTTTTTCTTTTTTTTAAAGATTTTATTTCATTATTTTCAGAAAGATGGGAAGAGAGAGAGGGAGAGAGGGAGAGAGGCAGAGAGAGAGAGACATCAATGTATGGTTGCTTTTCACCTGCCTCTAGCCACAGACCTGACTGGAGACCTGGTTTGCAACCTTGTTATGTGCCCTGACTAGGGAATCAAACCTGTGACCTTTGGGTTCACAGGCCGGCGCCTTATTCACTGTGCTACCAGCCAGGGCAACAAAGGTTTTCTTAAGCTTCGTTTTCTTCTTTCTTTTCCAATCCTTTCTTTTATTGGTTCCCTTCTTCTCCCAGGTCTTCTCCTGGGCAAATCATTTTGTTCTCATGCCCAAGAATTTTTACATGACTCTCTGTTGCCTACAAATAGAAACCCAAACTGTTTACCATGGTGTTCAAGGTCTTTTCAGCCCTTCATGGTGGGTTTTCCTACTTTCCAACTGCATTTCCTACTCAGCACATCCTTTGGCCCTCCACAATGATACACACCCTGCCTGGAGCCTGCTGTCTGCTGTCATAATCATGCTTTCCCTCCTCCTCCCTTCTCCTCCTGGATTGGCTTTCCCCTATCCTTGCCTATGGAAATACACCCAGAAGTCTCCTCAGCTGACTTTTAACTATCCTCCCTCTAGTCTTCACAATACTGGGCTTGCACTACTAACAGTTTTTGTGTGCATCTGTCTCACATGAGGACTGCATCGTTTGCCTGCCTTCCTCACTGCGTTGTTTGTTCTTTCTTCAGAAGGACAACTTTTCCTTTTTTGTTTTTATCCTCTTTTGCTGTGCATTGTTTTGTAAATAATAGCTGTTCAATGCATATTTGCTTAAGAGAATTAGGCCCTGACGCCAGGTGCCAGAGGACTGAAAGCAGCTCTGTTCTGTACTATGTGCATATAGATTTACCTTGGGTCAGTCATCCCATCCATCCACAATTTTAAGATTATCCAAATCAGTGAGATGAGAATAATAATAGCACTGATGTCATAGGCTGTTGCGAGGAGTAAATGAGGTAATAGAGTAAATGAGACAATAGAAACTGGTGCATAAGTGTCTACGTTAGCTCTTACGATAGATTATTATTAACCTAAGTACTTAGGGTATCATTGAAAACTAAGTTCCAAACGTTTTTGTTCCCCAGGGATTCTGTACAGAAAGAAAGGACAATTTTATTCCTTTTACTTTGCTGAAGATTTAGGTGTCTCAGATTGATTTTAAACTGTCATACTTAGGGTTTTACATTTTCAGAATCCAAGTCCGCTGTTTCTTGTCCAGCCAATTTCTTCTTATTCATCAGAACAGGGGTTCTTAAACTTGAATGAGCATCAGGATACTCTGGAGAGCTTGTTAAAACACAGAGGGCTGGGTCTCACCTGAGTTTCTGACCCAATAGGTCTGGGTGGGGAATGAGAATTTGCATATCTAACAGGTTCCGAGGTGATGCTCTGAGAACCACTGCACTATCAGGACTCAGCTCCCTCACCTAAGGGGGTCATCATTAGGATACAGTTCTCTGGGAAATATGGCTTGGAGCTTCATGTAGAAGAAAAATTAGCAGAGAATAGATGACCCTTGATCTCTAGACTTAACTGAATGGTTATATTAATAATTTGTAGGTTTTTATTTGCCAGTCCCCAAAATCTTTAAATTATTCAAGTTGGCATTTCAGGTAGGAATATTTCAGTGTCACACTAGACAAGAGCTGCTATGGGAGTTCTCAGGTTACTAGTTACCATATCTCATTAGCTTGATGCTATGATGTTGTTCTTCTTGGCCAGGACAGCATAACCAAAGTGTACATATTCCTGGGGTAGATGTTGGTACTCCTCCTGGACTGTGGCCTCGACTTGGTTACTGGCATTAACCAAGTTACTGGTTACTGGCATACCCAGGATATCTGCCTCTCTTGTTTGTGATAAAGGCAGGTTGAGAGGGGAGATGGAACATGAGCCAGAAGAGTTTGGAAGAACCTCCCTGCAGCCTATAAAAAGCCTGCTTCTCTGACTGTGTGCCCCCTGGGACGTACCCAGCAATCCCAAATACTTGAGGGTACCTGCCTTTTGGAAGATATGATGTCTTGAACCTGAGATTATGATATTATATCTATAGTGCATGCACAAGAGTGTGTGTGTGTGTGTGTGTGTGTTTAGGAGCAGGGAGCTTGTTTATTCACCACAGCAATGCTATGTAAGGGTATTGGCTATTATCCCTATCATATAATAGAAGAGGAAATTCAAGCTTGTTGAAGAAGTTCAGTAGCATTCCAAAATTTCACACTGTGTCAAAAGCAGGTGAAAAGCCCAGATTAAACCCCCAACTAATAGGCAATGGAGTTAGAGAAGTAATAACCTTATGTCTTACTACCAAGGATTTATGTGATCAGAAAGCTATTCACTTCATTCATTCCTTCTTTTATTCATCCATTCATCACATACTATATACAATTTATCATGCAATGTATTCTGAGGGATGAGGAGATGAATTGTCCAAGATGTTACCTGAATAGATTAGTTATCCTTTTTTCTAAACAAAAGGTCTCACATATTTATTACTGAAGCAGCCTATTAATGCAAAGTATAAAAGCAAAAGTCAATAAAACCAGTAAAAACAAATAAAACATGTTCAATTTATCAAATAGTATGACTTTCTCAGCTTGCCAGGGTAAGATTTTAGTGACATTAAAACAGCATATACCCTTTGCAACAACATGGATGGAACTGGAGAGTATTATGCTTAGTGAAATAAGCTAGTCAATGAAAGACAAATACCATATGATCTCACCCATAATAGGAAAATCATGAACAAAACAAACAAACAAGCAAAACAGAACCAGATACATGAATACAATGAATAGACTTTCAGTGGGCAGAGGGGAAGAGGTAGGGGGAAGGAGGAGGCAAAGAAGGGGAGCAGTTTAGTCAAGGAACTAGCATGGAAGAACAATGGACATGGACAAGTAGGACTGACTTTGATGGGGAGAGGGTGGGTGGGGAAGGGGACAGAGGGGAGGATTAAAAAGGATGGATGTAATACAACAACAATAAAATTAAATTAAAGAAAAAAGCAGCATAAATATATGTACCATCACAAATGCAATTTCCTTTTTTCTTTTTAATTTAACTTTTTTTGTATTACATCTATCCCCCTTTTCTTCCCCTCTGTCCCCTTCCCCACCCACCCACTCCCCACCAAAGTCAATCTCACTTGTTGTCCATGTCCATGGTTCTTCCATGCTAGTTCCTTGACTAAACTGCTCCCCTTCTTTGCTTCCTCCTCCCCTGTCCCCTCTGCCCACTGAAGGCCTATTCATTGTATTCACGTAGCAATTTCTTATAAACCCAAATTCATTCTTTTCTAACAACTCCTTGTGGAGTTGAATCTGATTCAGTTACAAGTTTTCATTCAGATCCATTAAGAATGAATTAAAGTTAGCAACTAGTCATCATAACATGACAGAATGAAAATATAGGCTATTACTATTATCTAATAGAAGAACAAAGGGCATAATATGGAAGTGAAGTGGCTGGAGTGATAGTGAATTCAGATTTAATATGACCTAGTGCTCCCACCATCATTAAATTTTATTACAAAGGTGACCCACAGTCCTAATTAAGGAATTAGAATGAGTGGCTGTTATCCCAATTCAACTGACTTAAAACAAAAGATACTGCTATAAAAGTCCCTGGACATTCAGAAAAAGGGCATGCATGGTGCAGCAGTGGCTCCTCCACTTTCTTAGGCACAGGTTCCTTTGTTCTCTCTGCTCTGCTCCCTCAGGTTGGGCTTTGTCCCAACCCTGCTTCCCAGCATGACTTCAGGGTGATCTCAGCTCTCTCAGGGATCACATTCAGATGTGACATATCTGGTGGGAGAAGAGGAACTGCCTTCTCTGGGGTTCTATTAATAACTGAGGAAAACTTTCCAAGAAACTCTCCCATCAAGGCTCATTTGGCCACCCCTAAACCGCTTCTTGATAAGGGATTGTCAGGTTTCCTTGTCAATCACAATTTACCTGGTAAATTGGGTAAAAACTGGGTATCTGCCAATGTGGAAGGGGGAAGTGGCCATTGTAGACAATAAATGTGTCTGTCTCAGTGTCATAAAATGTAGGCTGCCAAAACGAGACAGATTGCAAAATAACAAATATGGCAAACCATCCTGAGAGTATGCCCCTTGAATTAAAATAGCTAGTGAAGTAACTGCTTTCCTTGCCTCATAAATCACTAAATGGCATTTATAATACAATCATCTGCATGCAGCTGACAGTAGGCTTTCAGTGACTCATTTGAATAGATACCTATCAATTTGCTGGAATCTATTTCTGTTCCAATGAAAATAAAGGTAGTATGTTAATTAACAGAAAATGTGGTCATATGTGTGAGAAGCAATTTCTCCCAAATGGATTTTCAACATAGGGAATTACATGAACCCTAGGAGTTTTACATATGATAACATGACAGTGGAAGGTATTATTTCTAATCATATGAAAGTCTATTTGGTAGATAAGGTGCCAGCCTGTGAACCCGAAGGTCGCTGGTTCGATTCCCCAGTCAGGGCACATAACTGGGTTGCAAGACAGGTCTCCAGCAAGGTCTATGGCTGGAGGCAGGTGAGAGGCAGCCATACGTTGATGTTTCTCTACCCCTGTGCCTCTCTCTCTTCCTCTCTCTCTGGAAATAATAAATAAAATCTTTTTTTAAAATCTATTTGGTAACAAAGTACAAGTTCATGGTAGAATTGTTTGTGGTCATTTTGGCACTATCATTCCCATCTCACCTCAGGTTGGGAACCAGGTCCCTGCGTTGTTTGGCCCTGTGTTAGAATTGGCCAATGAGAAGATTCCTGACATCTGGAAGGTGATGTTTAGTAGGAGCCATCACTTGGAGGGTGTTAGGGTCAAATATGGCAGATTCACAGATCTTTCTGCAATTCCAGATTTGTGAACATGGCAGATTTGTAGCTCTTTCTAGGAACATCTGCTTTACGGATGTGGTGAAACACCAGTTTTCCACCTGCAACCTGCTCCTGGTGGCAGGTTAGTTCCTGCCAACTGCTAAGGCTGAGACTTACTGTCAGCTTCTCTGACATTTGGTGGCAGCTTTCCTGATGTCCATCCATTCTTCCAGCTCTTCCAATAATCATGAAGATGTGGTTCTATCTTAAATGCTTTATTCCTACAGTGCATAAAGTGGCCACTCTCTTCCTCATCAAACCCCAACAGAACAGATCTTCTTGATTATCTTTACAATCCACCCCTCAACACACACACACACACATACACACACATACACACACACACACACACACACACACACACACCGCCCCCCAAAGATGCACATATACTGCACGTACATACATAAACACACATCCATATATCCACATACATACTAAACAGCTTTGTTAATTTAACTTTCTTTTCCAGGGTTAACCACTATTAACAGTTTGGTATGTATCATTCCATTTATAAACAAACATATACCTCACATACATAGTATTTTAAAAGTACAAAAGAGATATGTTTAGTTAGCTATACATATCATTTAGCAACATTCTGTTTTTCCTTTTATACCTTGGATATGTTTTCATTGGCTAGATATTACCTTTGTTATTTTTAAGATTTTCATTGTATTCTGTTATAAGGCCATCATACAATTTGCTTACTATCCTATATTTATGAGCCTGTAGGCTATTTCCAGTGTATTGCCACTATTAATAGTGCTGCAATGAAATCCTTAGATAGTAATCTGTGTGCGCATATGGCAAATGTTTCTGTAACACAGACTATGATGCAATTGCTGCTACACAAGGTGTTACATTTAATATTTGACTTAATGCATATTGCAAAATGTCCTCCATAAGCTGTGGCAATTTTTATACCATTAATATATCATAATTATGAATCTTTATTTTCTGTGTAAAAAGCCAAGATAAGGAATCACTTATTGCTTCTTATAAATATAGGCTTTATAAATTTATTCTTTGCCTCACTTTATCTTTACAACTTTCAGGGTAGGTGTGAAAACTAAGGGCCAAAAGGTTGTGAGAAAAAAATTTCTGGAAAAAAAGTTTCTGAAGAGCAAATCTAGAATGAAAATTCAGGTTTCCTAATTTCTGATTTTTATTATAAAATATACCCTTTTAATTCAGCATTTAAGCTCTCAGCCAAGGAATCTTTCAAAGAGATTTAGAAATCATTATTAGAAGTTTAGTATTAAACTACATAAAGCTACTATTTTTGAGGATTAAAGATAGTTCAAATCAGCCATTTTGTATGATTCATCCTAATACCGAAGTATAGGAAATACAGCCCATCATCAGTTTATTATTTATGGACTGATGGTATGCTTATATACAAGGCCTAGGCAGGATTCAAGATAATACTAGGGGTACTATAATGCTAATGTTAAACTTAAAGAACTAACAATGAGAATAAATGACTTTTCTCTGAATTTCTGTGGTTTGAGATGGGTTTTCCTTCTTTTTCACAGGATAACATACTTGGAGCCAGATATTCAATCTTTCATTTCTTTGTGTGTGTGTGTGTGTGTCAAAGTAATTTAATTCTCCCTGTACATTTCTGTCCACACAAGACAACAGAAATCAATAATGCATACTTTACAATATTTACCTGTTTTGAGATATTCATCAGTTCAGATGGCAAAAGTAGAATGGCTAATGAAATGTTTAAAAATACATAAACACAGATTGCAGACCAGGTCTCCAGCCAGGTCCGTAGCTGGAGGCAGATGAAAGGCAGCCATACATTGAGGTCTCTTTCTCATTCTCTGCCTGTCTCCCTTCCCCTTTCTCTAAAAATAATAAATAAAATATTTTAAAAATCATTTTAAAATAAATAAATATAGCTATATAAACAGAAAAATGTTTTTACAAGATAAAATAATCTAAATGCAATAAATTGCAGATCAGTAAAATTTTAACTCTTTAGATGATTTCAGTTCAGTTTTTGGTTTCAAAATCAAGAGACAAAAAGAAAAAGGGTTGGCAGAATGTCTATCTGATTTTACTTTTTATTTCTTGCTTCAACTACTTGTGACACCATAAAGGATGATGATGCAGGTGCTTTTGCATGACCTGTGGCCATTAGATGCTCAAAAAGTTTATTCTAGGAAGGAAATTCACCATGGCAGGTTGTATAGATTAGCAGAACACCATTCATTGTCTGTGGATCAGCAGGTCCTTTGACAGATTTTTTCATACCTTTGGCTTTCTTTGCTCTGGGTTTAGGAACACTTTTAACTTTTTTTGGGTCATTGCACAGTCCAACAGTCTGTGACACTGGCATGTTCTAAGGGACTATTTTCTGATTCTTTGGCACTTTCTTGATTTAAGTTGGTATCTTCTGGATTGACTTTCTTCTCCAGTCCCATTTTCATTGAAATTATCATCATAATTCTGTGCTGGTTTCTGTTTCTTTTTCTTGTTTTTTTTAGAAAGCTTTTGTATTGGTGCCTTCTCCTGTTCTTCCTCAGAATTGGCGTTCAGTGGGTTTTCATCAGTCTGAGATCCTAAAACTTACTTTCTCCTTCTCTAACTGTTGTTTTAACAAGGCCACTATCTCCCGGTGCTTCTTGGACTTTTTGTGTTTCCTCATGGCCTTTTCCATCTTGAAAGATTTGTCACACGCTGGGCAGTGGCTGGGCAGTACAGTTCATCATAAAGCTCTGTATCCTTGGCCTCATCACTGTCTTTACCTTTGAGCTCACATTCCTCCACTTCATCCTCATTGGAGCTGTCTCTGAACTCCTTCCCGTACCACATCTCCATCTTCCGGAGCTCCTTCTCCAGGTCAGCCACCATCATCCAGCTCTGCTCCTCATACTGCTCAGCCAGCTCTGCCTGCTTCAGCTTCTCCTGCTGCTGCATCTCCTCGGCTTTCCTCGCCTTCTCTGCGTTCTGCTCCTCTACCAGCTTCTGGTGAATGTGCCCCCTTTTATCTCTCTTCCCGATGAACCCTACCAGCTGCTGCACCACCTCCTTCTTCTCTTTCCTTGCTTTGTTTCAAATCTTTTTGTTGTTTCTCCGTGGCACATTTCTTCCAATGGTTGGAAGCTTGTCAGGTATTATATTCCTCTGTCCAAGCAAAGTTCTTCTGAGTGCAGAAACTCTGCCAATATGTGTAGAAAGGGTGGACTTCGTAGTCACTCTGGGAGTCTCAAAAGTGGGAAAATTCTCAGCATCCTCTTCCAGCACTGATTCTAGTTCTTCCTTTGTAATCTTTTAAAAAAAACATTACAATACACCATATAAAAGCCCTTTCCGTCATCCCTATACCCAGAGTAACAGGTAACTGAAATAGCAAAGCCAATCTAAGCTGTCATATTTTTTTTTTTTTAAGATTTTATTTCATTATTTTTAGAAAGAGGGGAAGGGAGAGAGGCAGAGAGGGAAAGAGAAATCAAGGTATGGTTGCATTTCACCTGCCTCCAGCCACAGACCTGGCTGGAGACCTGGTTTGCAACCTGGTTATGTGCCCTGGCTGGGGAATCAAACCTGCGACCTTTGGGTTTGCAGGCTGGTGCCTTAACCACTGTGCTACCAGCCAGGGCTTAAGCTGTCATCTTAATAGTCTCCCTCAAGCCCACCTTTGAGGAGAGCCTCTCTATGATTATCATACCATGCTCTTTACCAGGGGTCACTCAATACATCATATGCTGCTTGGATTAATTTATATTGTTCTGCTGCTTCCACGGCATTATCCAGATTTTTATCCAGGTGCCATCTCAGGGCCAGCTTCTGATAGGCCTTCCTGAGCTCCTCACTGGTGTTGTGTAGCACCCTCTGCCCCGTATAGTAACACTTCATCTTCTGTTTGGGCGGGAGGCCTGGGCCCACAGCAGAGCTGGCCAAAATGTTGGTGGCGGCTCAATCTTTCATTTCTTTTTGTCTCACCTAGTAAGATGATTTGCACATGGGTGGGCAGGTCATGCAAATAACTTTTACAAAAAAACAAAAATGTTTTTAAGCTTATATTCTGTCAGACAATATGCCCAAAGTAGACAAACAGGCTACTTGGGTTGGGTCACAGAAAGGCAGTTTATTACTCACAGCACAGCAAACAGTAGGAATATCAATGTATTTGCATTAATTCCCTTTTTCCAAGTTCCATTAGGTGAGGCCATGGGTCTAGCTGGAAGCCAAGGGGTCATTCAGTGCCTAATGTAACCAGCTACAAACAAACCAGACCTTATCCTCTAAGGGAGCAAATAGTAGTTATTCTATAGTTGCTTCAATTTAATTGAATGTCATAACCAGAGAGGTTGACAATAGATACATAGACATTATGTAGGTTGAAACACAAAAAGAAAAAGAATAGAAACACAGGACAGAGAACCTAAGTGCCGTGGGACAGCATAAATAGGTTCAATGTCTTTGTTACTGGAATCTCAAAAAAGAAAACACAAAGAAAAGGATAGAAAAAACATTTGAAGATGTAATGGCTAAGAATTTTCAGAAGTTAATAATATACACAAAACCACATAACCAAAGGGCTCAGAGAATACCAAGCAAGAGAAATACAAAACAAAACAGAAAAACAGCCAATCAAAAGAATAAGTGAAAAATCTATACACATAAGAGTATCAGACTAAAAAAGATTAAGAGAAGATTCTGAAGGCAGTCAGAGGGGGAAAATGACTACATTACATATAGGGAACAAATGTAAGAATATAGCAGACTTCTCGTAACAAATTAGATGAGCCAGAAGACATCTTTAATATGCTGGGGGAGGGGGGGATTCTATTAACCCAGAATTTTACATATAATAAAAATATCTTTTAAAATTTAAGAATGAAGACCTTTTCAAGCACACAAAAACAGAGAATACATTGTCAACAGATCTACACTACAAGAAATGTTGAAGAAAAGTCTTCAAGTAACAAGGAATATGAATCAAGACAAAAACTTGGAGCTGTGAAAAAATAATGAACACTGGAAATGAAATAAATGAAGGTAAAATAATTTTCTCCTTATTTTTAATTGTTCCAAAAATATTGGATGACTAGAGCATGTGTCCGAGGAGCCACCGCAGGAGTCGCAGATGGTTTGCTGAGCCCGTTAGTGCCTTGGTCGAGACTCATGCAGCTGTCTTGTCTTGCTACCTGTGCCCCCCACCCCTACCCCAAACACGTCTCTATTCTTAAGGAACGCGGCCCACAACACCAGGTCTGAAGATTTACGACGCAAATTTGGTCATTATAGTTGATGTGTATGTTCTGCTTGATTTCTACACTCGCCGGCCAAGAGGATTTGCTTTTGTTCAGTTTAAAGATGTTCGTGATGCTGAGGATGCTTTACAAAACTTGGACAGAAAACGAATTTGTGGTCGCCAAACTGAAACACAGTTTGCGCAAGGGGATTGGAAGACTCCTAATCAGATGAAAGCCAAGGAAGGGAAGGACGTGTACAGTTCTTCAGGCTATGATGATTATGGCAGATACAGACGTTCTAGAAGCCAAAGTTATGAAAGAAGGAGATCAAGAAGTCGGTCCTTTGATTACAACTATAGAAGATCTTATAGCCCTAGAAACAGTAGACCTGCTGGAAGACCAGGCGTAACAAAAGCCATCCCGACAATGATAGATTCAAACACCGAAATCGATCTTTTTCAAGATCTAAATCCAATTCAAGATCACGGTCCAAGTCCCAGCCCAAGAAAGAAATGAAGGCTAAATCACGTTCTAGGTCTGCATCTCACGCCAAAACTAGAGACACCTCTAAAATAGATTACAAAATACATTATAAGTCTGGCTCAAGATATGAAAAGGAATCAAGGAAAAAAGAACCACCTAGATCCAAATCTCAGTCAAGAACATAGTCTAGGTCTAGGGTCTAGATCAAGGTCTTGTACTAGTCCCAAGTCCAGTGGCCACTGATAGTATAAACCATGATATTTTTAGGCATGCATCATTCATTTACCCATAGTTTGGCTTACTTAAATTATCAGGAGTACAATGTTGCAATGCTTACAAAACACTTGTCAGTTTTCCCTGTACCAGGCAATGGTTATAATTAAAATGATATGCTGTTGAGAAGCCACTCTTAAGAGTCCAGTTTGTTTAATGTTATGAGCAGCTACCAATTTGTGGTGTCTCTGTATATTTTTGTAAAGACTCATTTTTTATGCTTGAGGTATTGGTGAAAAGATGTTGACTGACTGTAATTTGCAGTGTTGTCTTATTAAAAATATCATATCCATATTTGATAGACTGTTAACCTAGAAATGTAGCTTGCTAACAAGATAGAATGATACAAAAGTGAAGTTGTAGCCTCAGTGCACTTGAGTGTTCCGGATACATTTAGATTCAGGGTGGATGGACCTTTTTGTCTTGTAAAGATGTCTAGGCCCATTATAAGTTAATTTATGGCACAGTGTGGAATATGTTCTCTTATCAACCCCACTATCATAGGGAATGATGCCAACTCCATTAAGTAGCGTTTCCAGGGAGACTGAGTTTTTGACTAAAACATGGAGCCTTCACTGCTTTTTTTCTGGATTCTATGAATATTTGGAACATACAAATATCAGAAAAACTCACCTTAAAATTTTTGCAGGTCAGTTGATGACAGATAATTTTGAGATGAAAAAATGCTCTTACGTAGTTACTCTAAACTTCAGGAACATTCTATTAACCCCAATAGCTTAGTTTTCTTGGCTGCTGTTAAAAGCAAGTAAATTGTTTCAGAGTAAGTTTGTGTATGTGCATAGTGTAAAAGACTCAGTCTGGATGCATGTCACTTATAGCAGATACAGACACTTATAGCACTCAGCTGTGTGCGTTTGTATCAAAATTTGCCTACCTCTTAATGAAGGAAGCTTGTTCTTCACTCCTCAGTAAATTGAATGTGAGGCAAGTTGAAAGACAACACTCTAGATTCTAGCTGATTCTGTGGTGCCATGAAATTTAAAGTTATTTCAGAAAAAGAATTGACTTTTAAGTCACATGTTTGAGTTTTTGATTATCAATGTAGTGCCTGACTGAAAAATGGAAAATAATTCCCTTAACAAATATAATTTGTAGTATTTCCCTGAGAGATCATTTTGGGGGCAATAAAAGTTACTTGCTGTGTCCAGTCTCATTTCAGAATAAAGGCTAGCATCTTTAAATTTTTTTAGATTGCTTGCTTGACAGGTTACCAGTAAGAAATATTGTGGGAAAACAACTCCTTTTAGAGGATAGCTCTCCCCTCTCCTTCAGTTTCGGTTTAATCTAGGCCTTGCCTGAAAAGAACAAAAACAAAACAAAACAAAACCAAACAATAAAAGGTTTCTAAAGACTGTTCATGAAATGTGTTTAAAGGATCGATTCTAGAACCTTTGTATATTCGATAGTATTTCTAACTTTCATTTCTTTACTGTTTTGCAGTTAATGTTCATGTTCTGCAATGCAATCATTTACATGCACGTTTCTTTTAATTTTTTATTTTCCTGCATATATAGTTTAAACAACAAAAAGTCTATTTAAAATTGTAGCAGTAGTTTGCAGTTCTAGCAAAGAGGAAAGTTGTGGGGTTAAACTTCATATTTTCTTTCTTATAGAAGCTTCTATAAAGCTATTTTTATCTGTTCTTTTTAACTAATATTGTATATAACCTGTAAAACTTCAATGTTTAGATCAAAATAAGACCCAGCTTATTTTCTGCTTGCTATAAATTAAGCAAACATGCTACAATAAAAACAAAATGAAGGAAAAATACAAAAAAACAAATTATTTGGATGTCTAGAGCAAAAACAGTAGCAATTATATATTTATAGAATATATAAAAGCAAAATATATGACAATAGCATAAAAGATGAGAGAGAGGTATTGGGAATACAGCGTTGAAAGGTTTTCATTATATGTGAAGTGGAGTAATACCATTTGAAAATAGATTCTGATTAATTAAAAATACACATTTAAACACTAGGGCAACCTCCACATTTTTAAAGGCAAGTATGCTCTTTCATCTTGGCCATGACATGCATCCAGACTGAGGAAGATCTGGAAACCTCAAATCCATGTGAGTGACAGCCATGGACTTGGAAAGCCAGGGTAATGCTTAAAGAGGGTATCACTACATGATCAATTTTAACAAACCTTACCCAAGTTATTTAGGAAAGTTGGAATGAAGCATTACTACTTAACAAGGAACCTGAGCTTCTTTCTGCCCAAATGTCAACCTTGATAAATTATGAACTTTGGTCAGTGAACAGACATAGGTAAGTGGCTGCCAAAAATAAGACTGGAGCTGCTCCCATCCTTGATGTTGTGGGACCAGGCTACTACCAAGTTGTAAGGCAGGGAAAGCTCCCAAAGCAGACTGTCATCATGAAGGCTAAGTTCTTCCATCAAAGAACTGAGAAGATTAAGGGTGTGTGTGTGTGTGTGTGGGTGTGTGTGTGGAGGGGAAGTAGAAGGGTTCAGTAAACAACAGGGAGGGTGAGCTATGTCCCAGTGACTTGAAACCACGTGGAAGGAGGTTCATTATATACTAACAAATGCCTTTAAAAACAATTTCTTTTTAAAAACCAATAACAAATTTAAAAACAACCCACTAAATGGCAGAACATATTCACAAATACATTGATAAAAGGATTACTATCCAAAATTAACAAAGAACTTATAAAACTCAGCACCAAAAAACCCCAGACAATCCAATTAAAAAAGGGCAAAGGACCTGAATAGACTCTTTGCCAAAGAGAACATACACATGGCCAATAGACATATGAAATAATGCTCAATGTCCATTAATCATCCAAGAAATAAATGCAAATTAAAGGTGTGAGATATTAGCTCACACCTGTCAGAATGGCTATCATCAATCAATCAACAAAAGAAATACTGGTGAGGATGTAAAGAGCAACACTTTTGCACTGTTGGTGGGAATACAGCTTGGTGAAACCACTATGAAAGACAGTATGGAGATACCTCAAAAAATTAAAAATGGAAATGCCTTATGACCCAGTGACTCCATTTCTGGGAATTTA
Organism: Noctilio leporinus; assembly: GCA_004026585.1. Classification (NCBI taxonomy): domain Eukaryota; kingdom Metazoa; phylum Chordata; class Mammalia; order Chiroptera; family Noctilionidae; genus Noctilio; species Noctilio leporinus. Next base: position 7,355 of record PVIW01013880.1, on the reverse strand, counting down.
TTTAAAGGAACCCAAAACACTAATTCAAAACAATATAAGCACCCCTATGTTCATTGTAGCATAGCATTATTTACAATAGCCAAGTTTTGGAAGCAGCCCAAGTGCCCATCAGTAAATGAATGGATAAAACAACTATGAGACATTTACACAATGGAATACTTACCCATAAAAAGAAGAAAATTTAACCATTTACAACACCATGTATGTACCTGGAGATCATTATGTGAAGTGAAATAAGCCAGTTAGACAAAGATAAATACTATATGATTTCACCCATATGTGGAATCTAATGAACAAATTGAACTAACAAGCAAAATAGAGACAGACTCATTGATAGAGAGCAGGCTGACAGCCCTGGTGGGGAGGGTCATTAGGGATAGAGGGGTTAAGCAAACAACAGTATGGTGATTGCAGTGAGTATAAGGGGTTAGGTGATAATTAAAGCAAAAGCCAATAAAAAAAGATTTTTTTAAAGTTTTTTGTTTTTTGTATTTGTTGTTGTTTTTAGTGTTTTATGTGTGTGTGTGGGTTTTTTTTTTTGTTGTTGTTGTTGTTGTTTTGTTTTGGTTTTTGCATGAAATGTTCAGTGAAAGAAACCTGGTATAAATAATAACTCAATAGTGGGAAAAAATTGATAATTTTAAAAAGTTAAATTAGACTTGGTTTGAAAGAGGTAGAGCAGAGCCACATGGTTGGAAAAGAGGTAGTAGAGAGCTATGAGGTCTGAAAGAAGGATAGGGGACCATGTGGACTAGGCTAGTAAGAAAGTAGGCTCGCTGCTGCTTTGATCATGCCTGCTCCAGCTGACTCAAAAGCCACCAAAGAATCCAGCTTGCAGACCTGGACTCTCTTGGAACTTGGGACATACAGAAAGGACTCTGTCAGAACCTGTGCCTTTCCTGGACTTCACCATGATCCAGCTCAACACTGCACATGGTTTTCTGGACTGTTATATGGAGGCTGATAACATTGTACCCTAGATCCTGAAGGAGAGAGCTGACAGATAAAGAATGGGGAACTGTGGACATGTTTTTGTCTTACAGCCTTTTGGGGAGCAGGGGAACTACTGGGTCTTGGGGAAAAGCGGCTCTGAACAGGAGCGCTCCCAGCCCCACCCCCAGGTTGGAATATTGTAAATAAAGACCTGTTTTTCTGAACACTAATTGCTGGGTCTTACACCAAGGTGCCGTGTGAATGAACCCCACTTTGCTGGGTACAATTTCAGCTGCCTATCACTTTAAGGTATGTTCCTAATAACTATCAGATCAAGGATCCTAAGACCACACCCTACATCCATTTATTACTAGTTTCTGTCTCTTTTAAAGCAGAGTGGTAGTTTAGTAAGAAATATCAGACAGAACAGAAAGTGAGGAGGCTGGCCCACTCTCCATAGAGACAGTACCCGGGCAAGTCGCAAGGTGGATGGGCACTGGATGACTCTGTGCTCACTGAGGAAAAATAAATAAACATGGGCAAAGGAGATCCTAAGCCAAGAGGTGAAATGTCATTATGTGCTTTCTTTGCTCAAACTTGCCAGAAGGAGCACAAGAAGCACCAGATGCTTCAGTCAGCTTCTCAGGGTTTTCTAAGAAGTGTTCAGAACTAAAGACCATGTCTGCTAAAGAGAAAGATAAATGTGAAGGCATGGCAAAGGTGGACAACATCCATTAGGAAAGAGAAATGAAAACTTATACCCCTCCTAAAGGAGAAACAAAAAAGAAGTTAAAGGATCCCAATGCATTCAAGAGACCTCCTTCAGCCCTTTTCTTGTTTTGTTCCAAGTGTTGCCCCAAAGGGGCCAGAGAGCACCCTGGCCTGTCCGCGGGCGACTCTGCTGAGATAGATGTGCAGTCACACAGCTGCAGAGTACAAGCAGCCTGATGAAAAGAAGAAATATGGACATTGCTGCCTATTGAGCTAAAGGAAGACCTGATGAGGCAAAAAAGGGAGTCATCAAGGCTGAAAAAAAAAAGGTGAGAAAAGGAAGAGAAAGAAGACAAAGATGAAGAGGAAGAAGATGAAGATGATAATGATTAAGTTGGTTCTAGTGGAGCTTTTTGTTGTCTATAATGTAGTTAATACCCCCGCCTCTGCCATAAACAACTCACTCCTTTTAAAGAAAAAAAAAAATGAAATGTAAGACTGTAAGAGTTGTTTTTAAACTGTATAGTGCCTTTTTTGTATAACTAACACACTATCAAATGTGTCTTCTTTTTTGTATAACTAACACGCTATCAAATGTGTCTTTAGATAGCCCTGTCCTGGTGGTATTTTCAGTAGTCACTGATCTTACCTGGTACACTATAGGGATTGTAAATTGGTATGAAAATTTGTGTTGTTGCTGGTGCACAACACAAATTAGTAATATATGGGGATGGTAGTTTTTTTTCATTTTCAATTGTCTCTGATGCAACTTATACAAAATAATTGTTGTTCTGTTAACTGAATACTACTCTGTAATTGCAAAAAAAAAAAAGTTAAATTAACCTAAGAGACAGCAAGAAAAAAAAAAAGAGAAAATAAAAAACAAGTTAAATGAATAAAAAACAGGTAGAAATATGATAAATAGATTTTCATTTAATCATATCAATAATCACATTGAGTATGATGGTATAAACATATCTGTTGGAAGACAGTGAGTATCAGATTGGATTTAAAATAAGACTAAAATTTATACCATCTACCTGAGACCCTCTTAAGTATATTTAAATATTAAATATGTGATAGGTTAAAAGGAGACATTTGAAAATATATATGGTGCAAACATTAACCATAAGAAAGCTGGATAGCTATGTTTATATCAGACAAAGTTGACTTTGAATCAAGAAATATTAACAAGGATAAAGAGAGATATGGTTTAATGATGGAGGGGTCAGTTCTCCAAGAGTATATAGAAATCCTAAAGGTGTATGCACTGAACAAGAGAACTTCAAAATATATGAAACAAAAACAGATAGAACTGAAAAGAAAAGTGGATACATCCATAATTATGGTTGAGACTTCAACATTCCTCTCTCAGTAACTGAAAAGAACAGAGACAAAACAGTAGAGACCAAGAAGTAAACAACACTATAAGTTAACTTGATCTAGCAAACATTTATAAAACATTAACATTTAACATATAGACCCTAAGAGCAGAATATATATATTTTTTTCAAGTATGCATGGGACATTTACCAAGACAGGCCATATTCTGGGCCTTAAAAATAGACCTTCACACATGAAAAAGAATAGAAATTCTACAAAGGGTATTCTAAGATTACAATAGAATTGAAACATAAACAAAACAAACAAACAAAAAACCCAGAATAATAATCTGAAAAATTCCCAAGTATTCAGAAACTATCTGGTTATAATTATAACATGTTTATAAGTACCCTGAGAGTGAAAGAAGAAGTCTGCAGGAAAATTTAAAATGGTTTTGAAAGTGAAAAGATAATATAATGAATTTGTGTAATGCAGCTAATGTAGTACTTAATGGAATATTTAATATAGCATTAAATGCTTATATTAGAAAAAAAGGAAAGGCCTCAAATTGGTAATCAAAGTTCCCACATCAAAAGTAGAATAAGTTGCCCTGGCTGGTAGCACAGTGGTTAAGGCACTGGCCTGCAAACCCAAAGGTCGCAGGTTCGATTCCCCAGCCAGGGCACATAACCAGGTTGCAAACCAGGTCTCCAGTCAGGTCTGTGGCTGGAGGCAGGTGAAATGCAACCATACATTGACGTCTCTCTCCCTCTCTGCCTCTCTCCCTTCCCCTCTTTCTAAAAATAATGAAATAAAATCTTAAAAAAAAAAAAAAAAAGTAGAGTAAGTTAAATCTAAAAGCAATCAGAAATAAGACATCCATACAGCTATAAGTAAAAACAAATAAATGAAATAGAAAACAGAAAAATAATGAAGAAAATAATAGCAACCAAAAGTTGCTTATTTAAAAATATGAATAACATTGATCCAGAGGTGCAGAGAAAACAAAAATTACTGATGTTAGGAACAAAATAGGGCATGTCACTCAGATATTAAAAGGTAATAACACTGCACAAGCAGACAATGTCCATCAATTCAAAGACTTGAATAAAAATAGACTAATTTTTTTAAAGAAACAAACTACAAAAGCTAACTCAAGAAGAAATAGAGAACTTGAATAGTTCTATGTCTATTAAATAATTGAATTTGTAGTTTAAAATATTCCAACAAAGAAAATTCCATGCCAAGATTGTTTCACTAGTGAATTCTACCATTTAAGAAAAAATAGGGGGACAGAGGGGAGCAAAAAGGGGATGGATGTAATACAACAACAATAAAAATTAAAAAAAAAAAAAAAAAGAAAAAATAATAATAACAATTCTACACAATGCCTTCCAGAAAAATGAAGAGGGAATATTGCCCAACTCATTTTATGAGGCCAGCATCTTGGCTTATTCTAAAACTGTACAAAGACATTACAAGAAAACTAGAGACTACTATGTTATCATAGATGCAAAAATCCTTAACAAAATATTAGCAATTAGAATTTATATATAAATTCAATGATACATATATCAATCATTTAAATATATATATATGTATATATCATCATCATCAGCATGAAAAAGTAGGGTATATTACAAAAATGCAAGGCTGCCTCACCATTCAAAATTGATCACAGTAAAGCCCACAATTAACCTTATTCTCTGAAAAACTGAAAACTTTTTATCTAAAATCTGGAGTAAGACAAGGATGCCTACTCTAATCACCACTTTTATTCAACAAAGTACTGGAAGTCCTAGCCAGAGGAAATAGGAAAAAAAAAATTTAAGCATCCAAATCATGAAGGAAAATCACCTCTTTTTTTACATAATATAAGCTTGTATCTTGAAAACCCTGAAGATTCCCACCAAAAAACCTGTTAGAACTAAAAAATAAATTTAGTGAAATTGCAGATTACCAAATCAACATACAAAGATTAATTGCATCTAGAAAACACAGATGAGAGAAATTAAAGAAGATACAGGGGAAGAAGGTGGCAACAGAGTAGAGAGTAGTGCTGATGGCATTCTCGAGTACCAGAGTAGCTGGAGGACAGGATAGGGAGCACGAGATGTCTGCAGGTCCCTAAGAATTGGAGGGGTGAGTATCTGGACTCAGGGGAGCACAGCCCAGAGGTTGCAGAGACCTACAGGAGAGCAGGTGAGACAGTTCTAAACTGCTGGCAGGCCAACGTCGGCTCTGAGCAGTGGCAGCTCTACCCAGAGGGGCATCTTTAACTGAAGCCAGCTCCAGGCTCCCTGAAGACTAGAAATCTGAGCAGTGAAGTGTGGACAGTGAGGGCAAACACTGGAGGGAATAAGGAATTGAACTCCTACAGGGGAGGGACTGTGTGAGAGCCTCGCAACAGAGAGAGGAAGCTCCTCACTGGGCCAGAGAGGGAAGAGAAGAGACCTGTGGGGAGCAGGAGCAGAGGATTGGGAAAGTGCACCAGCCTAAGCAGCAAGAAGGCTGAAAACAGTGCCACTGCGCCACTGGGGAAAGAGCAGCTTGAAGCCCCTGTGAGGGGGCAGGCCCAGCCCTGCGCACCCACATCGGGCCCCCAGACTCCCATGGAAACTCCAAACTGTGAGCCAGGAACTTGCAGCTGGTGCAACTGGCACGCCCATTGTAGGTGACAAAGACTATGCTGCAGACACTCTGGGGAGCCAGGCATGCATCACAGAGGCAGTGGTGAAGGACTCCTCAGAGAGCTGGACTGCTTGGAGGGTTAGCCTTAGCCCGGGTGAGCCAGGCGCTGTTAGCAGAGGTAACAGTTAGCCAGGGGCTACCTCCTCCAGGAGCTGCGGGGACAGGGCCAGTCATCACAGGAGCCAGCAAGGTTGCAGGCCACCCCTCATTGGAGCCAGGTGCCCATCACAGGCAGGAACCTCCTCCAGGATCTGGAGGGGGAGGAGCAGCCATAGACACCACAGAAGCACGCTGCTAGTCTTCACACGGAAACAATGAGAGAAGGGAGGGCCCCAAAACACCAGCAGCACTGAAACCCAGCTAGGCTACTGGAGACCCAGCCTACCCCAGGTGGGCACTCAGAATAAGCCCTGACTATGACAGCCATAGGCCCTGCCACTCCAAGACCACACAGCTAGACTGTACACTGCAGAGACCTGATCAAGAAAGAGGCAGACTCAGGAAATGGATCACTGCTAATCTCAAGCATCTCAGTTACACCAAGAGCTACATGAACTATTAATCCCTAACATATCCTCTTCAAAAGTTACTTCCAAGCCTCACAATTAGTGCATTTTAAGTAAATACTGTTTATACAGTAGTGTATCCCAAATTACATATTTTTACTCCTCCCCTATCTCAATCCACCTAAATACCCAAGACCCTCCTCCTACCCTTGATTTACAGTCTACTCACTCTCCGGCTATAATACATCCCCAGTACTCAATCTAAGTATTCCTCCCCTCCCCAGCAACCTAAACCCTTTCTTTCTTTTTTTATTTTATTTTATTTTTCCTGCTAAAAGCCCACAGGCCCTGGCTCCACCTGGACCAATCAGGGATCATTAATGGTGAACAGGGAGGTAGATGCAGCAACTACATATACAGGCTTACACTGTTCACTCGTACTTGAGGCTTTCTGATTCTCCCTCTCCTCATTTCTATAGAATAGAAAAGTTGGTTTTCTCTCTCATATCCCTGCTATTTTTGCTACTCCTCAGCACCCTTCAAAATTATCTATACTTTAGTCAACTTAATCATTTTTCCCCTTGTACAGCAGTCTTAATATATCTACATCCCTATTAAGACTGGCTCAGTTGCAGCTGAGGGTGTGATTAAGAGCGGGGCTTACCTTGGAGGGCATGGGTATATAGTTATGTTCATAGGCAGTGGAAAGGGGAAGTTAAAGAGAAAGATATCTCTGAAGGTCTGGTTATTTTGCCTGGGCTGGTGGTGCTGCTGTAGGAGCAGCTCAAAAACAATGTATGAGAAAGGCTAAAGGAGTATCTGTCAATCAGCCAACTGGAAGGAAAGGAGCAACATACACAACCAATCCAAAATACATTCAGACAGCCCAAGTTAATGACATAAAGGCCACCCCAAGAGCAACAAGTGGAGAAAATCTAGGAGAATGCAACACTGAACTCCACAAATTTCCCAACACAAAAGGGTGCCCCATAAAGGCAAGGAAGCAAAGCAGATTAATCCAAGAAAAAAAGAAGAAGGAAAAAAAAAAAAAAAAAAAAAAAAAAAAAAAAAAAAAAAAAAAAAAAAAAAAAAAAAAAAAAAAAAAAAAAAAAAAAAAAAAAAAAAAAAAAAAAAAAAAAAAAAAAAAAAAAAAAAAAAAAAAAAAAAAAAAAAAAAAAAAAAAAAAAAAAA
>PVIW01013879.1:0-25561 GCA_004026585.1 Noctilio leporinus | reverse complement strand
AAAAAAAAAAAAAAAAAAAAAAAAAAAAAAAAAAAAAAAAAAAAAAAAAAAAAAAAAAAAAAAAAAAAAAAAAAAAAAAAAAAAAAAAAAAAAAAAAAAAAAAAAAAAAAAAAAAAAAAAAAAAAAAAAAAAAAAAAAAAAAAAAAAAAAAAAAAAAAAAAAAAAAAAAAAAAAAAAAAAAAAAAAAAAAAAAAAATCCAAGTAATGGGAAACAAAGGCCTGCAACCAATAATACACTACCCAGAAAGGCTCTCATTCAAAATGGAAGGGGAAATAAGGAGTTTAAGAGACAAAAGAAAACTAAAATAATACATATCTACCAAAACAGAATTACAAAACATGTTAACAGATCTGCTTTAAAAAAAAAAAAAATGAAAAACAGAAGAGAGAGAGGAACTCAGGTACAAAGTGTTAAAATGTCAATAAATAAGTATCAAAAGATTGTAAGAAATTACTACAAACAACTATATGACAAAAAATGTGACAACCTGAATGAAATGGAAACATTTCTAGAAAGGTATAATCTACCAAAACTGAGTCCAGAAGAAGCATAAATCCTGAATAGGTCAATAACAACTAGGGAAATTAAAGAAGTAATCCATAATCTCTCCAAGCCTCAGACCAGATGGATACACAGGTGAATTTTACCAAACATTTAAAGAAGAACTAACTCCTATCCTACTCAACCTATACCAGAAAATATCAAAAGAGGAAAGACTCCCAAACTCTTTCTCTGAGACCAATATTATTCTAATCCCAAATCCAGGTCACAACTAAGAAAGAAAGCTACAGGCTAATATCTCTGATGAACACAGATGCTAAGATTCTCAACAATATATTGGCCAAATGGATTCAGCAGTACATTACAAAGATCATACACCATGATCAACTGGGTTTCATTACAGGGATGCAAGAATGGAACAACATTCATAACTCAATAAATGTAATACACCACATCAACAAATTGAAAGATAAAAAACATATGTTCATATTAATAGATGCTGAAAAAGCATTTGATATAGTACATAAACCATTTATGATAAAAACACGCAGCAAAATGGGAATAGAAGGATCATACCTCAACATCATAAAGGCCATCTATGAGAAACCTGAAGCCAACACCATACTTAATAGACAAAAACTAAACGCTTCCCCCCTAAGATCAGGAATGAGACGAGGATGTCCACTTTCTCTGCTTCTGTTCAACATCACCTTGGAAGTTCTAGCCATAGCCATCAGAGAAGAAAAAGGAATCAAAGGTAGACAAATTGGAAAGGAACAAATCAAACTGTCACTGTTTGCAGATGATAAGATAGTGTACATACAAAAACCAAAAGACTCTACCAAAAACTTACTTGACCTAATAAGCAAATTTAGCAAAATAGCTGTATATAAAGTCAATATCCAGAAATCCAAAGCATTTTTATACCAATTATGAAACATCAGAAATAGAAGTTAGAAAACAAATCCCATTTACCATAGCAACAAGAAAAATAAAGTATCAAGAATAAACCTAACTAAGGAGGTAAAAGACCTATACTCATAAAACTACAGAATATTGAAGAATCAAATTAAAGAAGATACAAATAAATGATGGATGGGAAGAATTAACATCACTAAAATGTCCATACTACCTCAAGCTATCTATAGATTCAATGCAATCCCAAATAAAATACCAATGACAGACTTCACAGAAATAGAAAAAAAATTTTCAAAAATTTATATGGAGCCAAAAATGCCCACAAATAGCCACAGCCATCTTGAAAAAGAAGAACAAGGTAGGAGGAATCACAATACTGACATCAAACAATACTGCAAGCTTACTGTCATCAGAACCATCTGGTATTACAACTCACTGAGGAAGATATACAAAGGACCCAGAGGCATATGAAAGAATGCTCAACATCACTAGTCATCAGAGAGATACAAATTAAAACTACAATAAGATACCACCTCACACCTGTCAGAATGACAATCATCAGCAAATCAACAAACAATAAGTGTTGGTGAGGATGCGGGGCAAAGGGAACCCTTGTGCACTGTTGGTGGGAATGTAGGCTGGTACAGCCACTGTGGAAAACAGTATGGGGATTCCTTAAAAAACTAAAAATGGAACTGCCTTTGGATCCAGCCATTCCACTACTTGGACTATACCCAAAGAATCCTGAAATACCAATTCAGAAGAACCTATACACACCTATGTTCATAGCGGCACTATTTACAATAGCCAAGTGCTGGAAACAGCCTAAGTGCCCATCAGTGGATGATTGGATCAAAAAACTTTGGTCCATTTACACAATGGAATTCTATATAGCAGAAAGAAAGAAGGAACTTGTCCCCTTTGCAACAACATGGATGGAACTGGAGAGTATTATGCTTAGTGAAATAAGCCAGTCAGTGAAGGACAAATATCATATGATCTCACCCATTATGGGACAATAATGAGCAAAACTAACAACAAGCAAAACAGAACCAAATATATGAATACAGTGAATAGGCCTTCAGTGGTCAGGGGGAAAGAGGTTGGGGGAAGCGGGGAGGCAGAGGCAGGGAAGGGGAGCAGCTTAAACAAGAACCTAATATAAAGGAACCATGGACATGGACAACAGGTAAGACTGACTTTGGGGGGAATGGGTGGGTGTGGAGGGGGACAGAGGGGAGCAAAAAGGCGATGGATGTAATACAACAATTTAAAAAAAATGAAAATAAAAAAAATTCAGTGAAGTCCAATAAAAAGAAAGAAAGAAAATTATAGGACAATATTTTGGATGAATGGAGATGCTCAGATTCTCAACAAAATATTGGCCAACCAGATACAGCAATGCATTAAAAAGATCATACTCCATGATCAAGTTGGTTTCATCCCAGGGATGCAAAGATAGTACAACTCTAAGAAATAAATAAATGTAATACAATCACCAACAAAATGAAAGACAAAATCCATATGATCATATCAATAGATGCTGAAAAACATTTGATAAACCACAATGAACATTTATGTTAAAAATCCTAAGCAAAATAGGAATAGAGGGAACATACATCAACATCATAAAGACCATATATGAGGAACCTGAAGCCAATATTATACTCAAAGGGTAAACAGTCTAAACTTTCCACTTAAGATCAGAAACAAGGCAAGACTGCCTACTTTCTCCATTTTTGTTCAACATTGTTTTGGAAGTTCTAGCCATAGATATCAGAGAAGATAAAGGAATCAAAGATATCCAAATTTGAAAGGGGGAAGTAAAACTATCATTATTTGCAGATGACATGATAGTGTACATACAAAACCCAATAGGCTCCACCAAAAACTTAACTTGACCTAATAAGCAAATTGAGCAAAATAGCTGGATATAAAGTCAATATCCATAAACCAAAAGCATTTTTGTGTACCAATAATGAAACATCAGAGAAAGGAGCTTGAAAATAAATCACATTTACCATAGCAACAAGAAAAATAAAGTACATAGGAATAAACTTAACCAAGTTTAAGTTTACTAATTTGTATTTGGTTTATTAAGTTCATTAACTTGGTAATGAAAGTAAAAGATCTGTACTCAGAAAACTACAGAACATTGAAGAAAGAAATGAAGGTAGATACAAATAAATGAAAGCATATACCATGTTCATGGATGGGAAGAATTAGCATCATTAAAATGTCCATACTACCCAAAGCAATCTACAGATTCTATGCAATCCCAATTAAAATACAAATGACAGACTTCACAGAAATAGAAAAAAAAAAAATACTTCAAAAATTTATATGGAGCCAAAAATGCCCACAAAAAGCCTCAGCAATCTTGAGAAAGAAGAAGGTAGGGGGAATCACAATACCGGACTTCAAACTATACTACAAGGCTATTGTCATCAAAATTATCTGGTACTGGCATAAGAATAGACGTAGAGATCAATGGAACAGAATAGAGAGCCCAGAAATAAACCAGGATTCTATGGTCAATTAATATTTGACAAAGGGAGAAGGAACACAACAAGGAGTAAGAACAGTCTCTTCAACAAGTGGTGTTGAGAGAACTGGACAACATCATGCAAAAAGGTAAAAGTAGACCACTAACTTACATCATACACCAGAATAAACTCAAGATGGATAAAGGACCTAAACATAAGCCGTGCCACCATAAAGGTTCTGGAGAAAATTATAAGCAGTAAAATTTTAGATATCCTATGCAGAAATATGTTTACTGATATTTCACCAAGGGCAAAGGGAATCAAAGAACAAATCAATAAATGGGACTATATCAAATTGAAAAGTTTCTGTTCAGCTAACGAAAACACCAGCAAAATTCAAAGGGAACCTACTGGATGGGAAAACATATTTGCCAATGATTATTCAGACAAGTGTTTGATCTCCAAAATATATAAAGAACTAATATGACTCAACAGCAGGGAGACAGATAGCCCAATTAAAAAATGGGCAATGAACCTGAACAGACACTCACTGAGGAAGATATACAAAGGGCCCAGAGGCACATGAAAGAATGCTCAACATCACTAGCCATCACAGAGGTGTAAATTAAAAACCCAATAAGATACCACCTCATACATGTTAGAATGGTAGTCATCAACAAATCAACAACAAGAAGTGTTGGCAAAGATGTGGGGAAAAGGGAACCCTCGTGCACTGTTGGTGGGGACGTAGGTTGGTGCAGCCACTATGGAAAACAGTATGGAGTTTACTTAAAAAACTAAAAATGGAACTACCTTTTGATCCAGCAATTCCAATACTAGGAATATATCCAAAGAATTCTGAAACACCAATTCATAAGAATCTATGTATCCCTATGGTCATAGCAGTGTTATTTACAATAGTCAAATGGTGGAAACAGCCTATGTGCCCATCACTGGATGATTGGATCAAAAAAATTTGGTACATTTACACAACAGAATACTACACAGCAGAAAGAGAGAAGGAACTCCTAACCTTTTCAACAACAGGATGGAACTAGAAATTATTATGCTTAGTGAAATAAACTAGTCAATGAAGGATACATACCGTATTATTTCACCCATTACAGGACAATAATGAACAAAACAAACAACAAGCTAAACAGAACCAGATATATGAATACAGTGAACAGGCCTTCAGTGGCCAGAGGGAAGGGGGGTTGGGGGTGAGGGGAGGAAGAGGCAAAGAAGAGGAGCAGTTTAGACAAGAACCTAGTATAAAGGAACCATGGACATGGATAACATGTGGAATTGACTTTGTGGGGAGTGGCTGGGTGAGGAAGAATACAGAGGGGAGCAAAAAGGGAATGGAAGTAATACAACAACAATAAAATTAAATTAAACAAAAAGAATTACTCTCCACATTGAGTCCTGTGCCATCCCCAGTGATCCATTTGCTCCAGGATACAGACTCAGGAGAGCAAGTCATCATTAAAGAAATAATTGAAATGAGAGATGCTTTTGAAAATAACTTGTAAGGAGCACAAGAGAATACAATCTTCGTGACCATACCAAGAATTAAAAATGCAAGAGGTTCATTTTCAGGAGATGGGAACTTACATCTACCCCTATTTACCCTAAAAAATGATGAGGATATGAGGTAAAAATAGAGTAACTAACTCAGGCCTGCGAAACAGGACTTACTCTAATGATATGATTTGCCTTTCCTGTTCCCCCTGGAGATTTCAATCCTGTTCAAGATAAATGCTACACCAGGTGTGTGTGTGTTTGTCCTTAGCCTAGACACCCTCACCAAGATACACTGGGACCTTCTGCCTCTGTGTAGTGTGACCTACTCTTGGTGTTGTGAGTATAATTACAATTATATGGCCATCACCACCTGAGGTCCTTGTTATCTGGTGATAGTTCATATGCCTTTGAAATACAATGTCCAGCATACATGTTTCCTGCTTCTGGCCAAATTAGACACTAGGATGTGTGGGGCTGGGCAGCATTTTTGTTTGTTTGTTTGTTGTTGTTGTTGTTTAAAGATTGTATTTATTATTTCCAGAGGGAGAAGAGGAGAGAGGGAGATAAACATCAATGTATGGTTGCCTTTCACCTGCCTTCAGCCACAAACCTGGCTGGAGACCTGGTTTGCAACCTAGTTTTGTGCCCTGGCTCGGGAATCAAATCAGTGACCTTTTGGTTTGCGGTTTAGCACCTTATCTATTGTGCTACCAGCAAGGACCTGGTGCCATTTTTGGAATCAGAAGACCCTCTGGCTAGATTAAGTCAACTTGGGTCAAATAATTTGATAGTTCATTGGATGTGAACACAAGAGTGTTTGAAAGAGCCAGTGACTTTTGTCCATGTGGTGATGTTTTCTCCCTTTACATAGATTTTATAACCCAGAAACTTCAGAGGTGAGCACAAAATCAGGAACCCGGGGAAGTTTTCTGAAGGAACCAATTGCAGGAACAGGAGATCAGGCCAAAACATCCAACTGCATTTGCTTCTGGTGTGGTCCCTATGTTCAGGGGCCCAGGGCAATCCTTGGTGACTGCAACCCCTCCAGCAGAGAGGTTGGAACTGGGGTTCAGGATGAATTTCCCTCTCTGTGTCTCTCACACATTAATACACTGATGAATCCTCACTTTTCAGGCTGGTCACCTGCATGTACAGCTTGTTCTTGGCATTGACTCTGGAGATGGTGAGTTGGCCCTTCACACAGTTTGCATAGTATGTGGTACTTCCATTGTTATTAACATATGAGGCACATTCCATTCCCTGTCCATCATACAAATGCCCTGCTGCTGTCTAGAAAAGACTGAGCTGTGTGAGGCTAGGCTGCAGTGTTGGTTCCAGCAGAGCCTCTGTTTGAATTCAGCTGATGATGCCCATAAGGTTTGATGATTGCTGACAATACGTTAGGACAGAAATAAGCATATAATGATTCTTTCTTTCTTAGGCACATAGTGAGAATCTTTTCTCCTATTACAGCAACCCTCTGTAATTCAATGCTTAAGAGGTCAGCACAGAATCATGAAGGAAGGGAGGCTCCCAGAGAGGAACTGCTGTGTGAAGGCTTAACCCCACACTTGCCAGGAAGCCAACCATTAAGTTGCATTCGCACCAGCTCCTGGATAGTCACACCCAATGCACCAGAAGCTTGTAAAGGTATATCCAAAGGCTGTGCAGGGGACATTCACTGGTGACCTAGGCTTCCTCACTTCAGTGCCAGACTGCACAAGCTGCACTTTTCCTCAGACACCTATGGATAGAATGAAGGAGAGGGTGGAAAATACCCCTGAATCTCCTTCATCCCAACCTGAAATCAGTGACTGGGGAGCCCCTTTCTTGTAGCCACTGCCACCAAAAAGAGGGCTCTCCAGGTCCAGTACATGGTGTGGGTCTGTGTCCTCAGGATTTCTGTAGGAGAGGGTGTGGCTGTGTCTCAGGACACAGACAGACCCACATTAACCTAGTCTGCTGCTTTCCATTTGCATATTCATGATGTAGAGTGTTTCAAAGCTGAAGACTTGTCCCCACTTCAGGGAAGATAGAGGACACAGGTACCATGTTCAGAGGGAGTCTGATGGTCCAAGTCCTCATCCATGTGTGAGGATGTGTGTCCCCTGTCAGGGTTTCTATATCTAATGCTACCTACACTGCAGGGCTCTATACTCCTGTGTATTCAGAGTCCTCACTACAATGGAGAAGGCTGTGTGTCACCTGTGACATGGTCCTTTACCAGGTAAGGTAAGTCAAGTTCATCTGGAAGTGTTACAGACAACTGCTGCTACAGTCTGTGTAGGGCCTAAGACCAAGGCGATGGATCCATTGAGTCCCTGTTCTATCCACACTGTAATCATGATCCTGTAGAAATCTCCATCACAATGTGAGTGTTAGAAAGTCAGGTGGAAGTGTCACTCCTGCAGCTTTCCTTGCAGTCAGACTTGACATCAGCCATTGACACATTCCATGCACACTCTGAATCCCCTAATTATGGCTCACACTGTGGGGAGTAGAATTTTGTGTGTGGCTGTTTGTTGGAAAGACAAAGATGGAGAGCTCACAGGGGCTGTGAAACTTGGCCTCCAGCAGGCAGGTGAATGATGCAAGTTTTCTTCCTTCTGTTGAAGGCAAATAGAGAATGGAAAAGACTCTTCCATGGCTAAACTGACCCCTGTCTTCCCCTGCTGGAAGATGTAACCACATCTTGACCACAACAGGGAACAGAGTGAAAAGCCAGCACCTGAACAGAAACTTTTTGTTCTACAGCTGGCCCAGATCTATGTGGACTGCCATGGATAAGTTAGCAGTCATAGCCTCAATTTAATTGATGCATACATGTGCCAACTATGGAGGAATCCCTTTCTGAGAGCCAGTACCTTTAATCAATTTCAGGCTATGACGATTGATGTAAAAGAAACATTCTGCAAGTTGTCTCCAGAGCTGTGTTGGTTGAATTGTCCTGCTTAACACCCTGTGCCAGTCCATGTGCTGCAGAGCCCAGTTCACTGTAGTGTGCACTGTGTTAGTGGCATGGAGAACATCCTGGGAAAAAGTGTGTCTATGCCATGGACTTAGTTAGGGTGTCACAGTGTCTTCTGGAAGCTACTGCCATGAGTTGGTTCATTCATACACATGCAGGACCAAGTCCACAGCCTGAAACCCACCCTCCATGGTTCTATCATCCTGTCTGCTCCTGGGATACTAAATGACACATGGTGACTATGACTCCTGCTCTTGTTCCCATTGAGCACCTCTCCCCCTCTATGACTACCAGGTCCATGGGTC
Organism: Noctilio leporinus; assembly: GCA_004026585.1. Classification (NCBI taxonomy): domain Eukaryota; kingdom Metazoa; phylum Chordata; class Mammalia; order Chiroptera; family Noctilionidae; genus Noctilio; species Noctilio leporinus. The sequence goes on along the minus strand of PVIW01013879.1, from coordinate 16,855 downwards.
CTAGGATTACTCACCTAGGATCTTATGCCAAGGATTCAGACATCAACATCTGGAAAACTTCTTAAAACAGCACATGTCTAATAGCAAAATCACTGCGATGTGTAAATAGGGACATTGTGGTAAGGGACAATTTACTTCTCTCCATGATGGACTGGGCCTAAATTTTCTGACTCACTTTGCAATGACTGGTGGGCAGTGCACAGGCTGAGGCCAAAATAACAAGTATGTGTGCTCTCTTTTCCATGGCAGCTCAAGTGCCCAGAGGAAGCCCCTCTGGCCAAGTCTCAGGGAAGCCCTGATATGGACAAAATCAGCCCTGGAAACTCTGGAACAGTATTGGAGGGACCCCTTCAGGTCCCTGAGCTATGAGAATCACTTATCAATGACAAAGAATAACAGCATTCCTTTGCTTGGAGCTATGACCTTGCCTTAATATTAATGCAAGTGAATTGGACATGACATTATTAATTATTTAAGAATATTACCTGTGGTGACAGAAAAGTTGATTGAGTTTTTTGTGTAACATTGCTCTAGTAGCACTTAGTTCCCTTTACCTTTAACTGACATAATTTTGTTACATTGTATAATGAGAGTTGTCATATCAGTGTCCATTAAAGAAAAAGTAACTAAAATTGGTGAATTTTTGTGTAATAATTTTAGTATGGAAAGTGAAATAAAATAAGCACCCCTTTCAGCATATTATGATTTATTATTTCAAGAAAGGTAAAAAATACAACTGAAACATACACAATTGATTTTTTCAATGTACAGAGAAGATGTGAATAATGGAACTTGTTAAGGGTCAATTGCAAAGAATCTTGTCAGGTATTGTTCACTGGATGATGCTCCATGTTCTGGTTGACAAGTTCATGTTCATATTAATCAAACTGAGATATTAATAGAGAATAATTAATGCTGTACCTTGACTCAAAATATTCAAGTCAAGAATTGAAAATCATCTGTAATTTTTTTAAATTATGTTAATTGATGACTGAGTTCAACATGGGTAAGAAAATCACTTTTTTTGAGTATGATTTACCAGAAGAGGACAGCAGACAACACACAATTATTATGGGGATAACACAAGCCAGCATGCTATGTTGATGACCAGGCAAAAACTGTTCCAATTTGGGTGAAATTTCTGATTCTTCACTCATTCATCAGAAATTGCACCTTTGGATTTCCAATTATTTCAATCTTTATAGAATTATCTTAATAGATAAAATATATAAATTCCCTTGAAGACTGCACAATGTTTAGCTCAAAAAGATAAATTGTTTAGGGAGGATGAAATTTTGAAATTGCTAGAAACATGGTAGATGTTAGTGAATAATGGTAAATACATTGTTCCATGAGGTAACTGGTGATATGTGCTTTTTATTTTTCCTTAAGAACAAAATCAAATTTTGGTCAACTAAAAAGCTTAATCTCCTACAAAATATAACATTAAACATGGTCACAATGTAAGAACTGTGAAAAGGGCATAAAAAATTGCAGACCAAGAAAAATAAAGTACCTAGGAATAAACTTAACTAAGGAGGTAAAAGACCTGTACTCAGAAAACTACAGAACAATGAAGAAAGAAATCAAGGAAGATACAAATAAATGGAAGTGTATTCCATGTTCATGGATGGGAAGAATTAACATCATTAAAATGTCCATACTACCCAAAATAATCTACATATTCAATGCAATCCCAATTAAAATACCAATGACAGACTTCACAGAAATAGAAAAAAATACTTCAAAAATTTATATGGATTCAAAAAAGTCCATGAATAGCCACAACAATCTTGGGAAAAAAAAAAAACAAGGTAGGAGGAATCACAATACCAGACTTCAAACAATACTACAAAATATCTGCTACTGGCATAAGAATAGATATATAGATCAATGGAACATAATAGAGAGCCCAGAAATTAACCCAGGACTCTATGGTCAACTAATATTTGACAAAGGGGGAAGGAACATCCAATGGAGTAAAAACAGTCTCTTCAACAAATGGTGTTGGGAGAACTGGACAACAACATGCAAGAAGATAAAACTAGACCACCAACTTACACCATACACCAGAATAAACTCAAGATGGATAAAGGATTTAAACATAAGCAGTGCCACCAAAAAAGGCCTGGAGAAAAATATAGGCAGTAAACTTTTGGATATCCTACGCAGAAATATGTTTACTGATATTTCACCAGGGGCAAAGGGAATCAAAGGACAAATCAACAAATGGGACTATATGAAATTGAAAAGTTTCTGTTCAGCTGAAGAAAATATCAGCAAAATTCAAAGGGAACCAACTGTATGGAAAAACATAATTGCCAATGATACCTCAGACAAGGGTCTGATCTCCAAAATATATAAAGAACTAAAGCAACTCAACACCAGGGAGGCAGACAGCCCAATTAAAAAATGGGCAAAGGACCTGAACAGACAACTCGCTGAGGAAGATACACAAAGGGCCCAGAGACATATGAAAGAATGCTCAACATCACTAGTCATCAGAGAGATGCAAATTAAAACCACAATAAGATACCACCTCACACCTGTCAGAATGGCAATCATCAACAAATCAACAAACAACAAATGTTGGTGAGGATGTGGGGCAAAGGGAACCCTCGTGCATTGTTGGTGGGAATGTAGGCTGGTGCAGCCACTGTGGAAAACAGTATGGGGGTTCCTTAAAAAACTAAAAATGGAACTGCCTTTTGATCCAGCAATTCCACTACTTGGACTATACCCAAAGAATCCTGAAACACCAATTCATAAGAACCTATGTACACCTATGTTCATAGCAGCACTATTTACAATAGCCAAGTGCTGGAAACAGCCTAAGTGTCCATCAGTGGATGACTGGATCAAAGAAACTTTGGTACATTTACACAATGGAATACTGTACAGCAGAAAGAGTGGAGGAACTCCTACCCTTTGCAACAATATGGATGAAACTGGAGAGTATTATGCTCAGTTAAATAAGCCAGCCAGTGAAGGACAAATACCATATGATTTCACCCATTACAGGAAAATAATGAGCAAAACAAGCAACAAGCAAAGCAGAACCAAATATATGAATACAGTGAATAGGCCTTCAGTAGTGAGGGGGAAAGGGATTGAGGAGAAGGGGGAGGCAGAGGCAAGGAAGGGGAGCAGCTTAGACAAGAACCTAGTATAAAGGAACCATGGACATGGACAACAGGTGGGATTGACTTTGAGGGTAATGGGTGGATGGGGAGGGAGACAGAGTGGAACAAAAAGGGGATGGATGTAATACAACAACTATAAAATTAAAAAAAAAAATGTTCACAGCAAAGAAAATTCGATGAGGGATCATCATTCCAAAAATGCTATTTGAAGCACCCACCTCCACAATCTAACCTCTCCCACTTCAGTAACATTCATGGTCCCCACCAAGTTGCAGAAGGAGAAATGTGTGGTTCTTTTGAAGGTCACATGTGAATACTATTGAGTGTCCCACCTATGTTTCCCATTAGTGCCCTTTCTAGCTTAACATGTTGCATCCAGCCCAGGTACCTGCACAATTTAACCTCTTTAATCACCATGGGCTTCATGGTACCAAATAACTCATCTAGGAGAAAATACTGCTTTGTGTCTGGAAAGGGAGGCTATAATAAACATCAAGACAACACAATAATGTAGTAAAAGCTCCAACAAAGTTGGGAGACAGTGTCGCAGCTCAAGTCCTGACATCCAAGAATAAATGGGCTCTAGTTTCTTCCATATAGTAGAAGTCTACACTAACAGCAAATGAACTGAAGAATACCAATGGTTGAAAAGCTACTAAATTAAGATAATTGAATTAATCAGCTACTGTACTAGGGAATCTAAAAATGAGGCAGCAATATTTGGGTGAATGTTGAAATATCGATTAACTGGAATCTATAGATTTTATAGGGTTTGTGTCCCCTAGACTGAGTCCTGCATCTGATTGAACCCAATCTTGATTAGATAGAAGCCCAAAAAGCCAATCTCAAAAATTTTTAATAGGAATCCATTGCATATCAATCCAGAGAGATACTAAAGGGCCTTACTAAACTTCTCCGAGCCTTCTATCCCTTGCAAACAAATGTGGGGGTGCAGGAGAGATACATGATTAACCCCTCTAGAGGCAGCACTCTTTTCCTGCAAGAAAATGGCATTCTGTTCCTGGTCAGTCCCCAAAGAATAAGCTTTTAACCCAGGGAGATAAGAACATCACCTGCAGAAAACTGACAATCATTGCTAAGTAAACAGGGTCTTATCTGGAAAGAGGGCAAATTTTCTTTCAACAAGTAAAGAATTTACAGAAATCAAATTGTTGTCTTCTCACAAAGGAAGTGTAATGAAGGAAGGAGAAAAGGCGTTGTCACCTGAGAAGCAAGACTCTCTGGGAAAGATTGAGGTTACCTGAAGTGAGGGTCTCACCCACTGTAACTTCTCAAGATTGGAAGTGGATGGCCGGGTACAGGACGCACCTGAGACCTTACTCCCAATGCAGGGTGTTTGTGCAACTGCTCTGTCAGGTGTCCCTGCATTACCTTACAGGAATGCAGCATCCAGAGACCAGGCAGGAAGAAGAATTAACAGGAGTTACAGTCAGGCAACATTTCTTTTGATTGACAACTTGGCATTCTCAACTAGAAGGGCTGGCAGAGGAGCTGAAGGTCATTGAAAAGCTTATTAAAGCCAGTGATCACACAGAAGTATTGTGATGGTAGAATTATCAATAAGGTGATGCAAGAAAGATGGCAATAGGTTTTGAAGTGAAATAAGTCTATGTTTGCCTATTGTCTCCTTTTAGTCTCAGAAGTGTCTAAGTTTAGATGCTAATGTGTATGGTCACCTTATTGATGAGTTAGGTGAGCTTCCTCTGCTCACCTGGTCTCTCTTGGCAATGGGGGCCGCAGTCAGTCTGGCATCATGGAGGATGAGAGAACACTCTGAATTCAGGGGACCCAGCCCATGCCCATCCTTACTGCTACCAGATGAGACCTCAGACTGGGACATCATGAACCTGGGTTACTTTCTCATCTATAAAATGGAAAAAAAAAAAAATGCTTGAGTATCTCAGTGGTCTCTTCTAGCTCTAAATGTATGACTAAAGAAAAAAAAAGAAAGAAAACGCATTTCCCCCCTGCCTACTTTTTTTTATTATTGCCATTTATATTCTTAATTTAGTACAAAATTGGTTAAACACACTCAGCTAAATTTTTCCCAATTCCCCCTGCCTACTTAATTTCACCGGCTCACCGATCTTCACCTTACCCTTCACCTCCAACAATAAAAGGAACATCACTCCTAAAAGAAAAAAAAAAAAGAAAAAAACTAACAGAGACATTATTTCCAGAAGGTGAAAGTGGTCAGGGGGATGAGGGCTGAGAGGAGGCTGCACAGAATGGAACTCATGGTGAAGCAAGCTATAACTATCTCTGGAACACTTGAGATTTTCCCTTCTTTGGTATTTCCTTAATGGAACCAACAACTGGACTTACATGTTAGAATCTGAGCAGATTTATCAAAACACAGGACCATCCTTTCAAAAGTGTACTAATTATAATACTCATTTCTAACGCATTCCCTGACTTTATCCAACTTGTTAAATGCAAGTCTTAGCTCATGACATTTGCTATTTATTCATGTTCCCATAAAAGGATTTCCAGATGTGGATTCATCTCTCATACCTACATAGGTTTATTCTATAATGCTGAGTTCACAGATAGCTGTATATCTGGGCTGTGGTCACCGGGACACTAGGAAGTGACCAACCCATAAGGCCAGTTCACAAACTCTTATCTGCTGAAGCCACCCATGGGATTGCCCATCATGGTGCCCTGTAGGTTGCCCAAATACCTGGCTGACTCTGAACTGAGGTGTGTGACTTGTTAGAGTTGTCCTGTGGTCAGCAGTTTGCTGGACTCACACCCATGATCCAGGCATTACCTGTTTTATTGACTAGAACACATGCCATCAAAACTGATATCAGGAATAGCCCAGAGCCTGCAGAGACCTACAGGAGAGCAGGTGAGACAGTTCCAAATCGGTGGGCGGGCTGAGGTCAGCTCTGGGCAGTGGCAGCTATGCCCAGAGGGGTGGCTCTAAATGAAGACAGCTCCAGGCTCCCTGGTGACTAGATATCTGAGCAGTGACCTGTGGACAGTGAGTGCAAACTCTGGAGGGAATGAGGAATTGAACTCCTGCAGGGGAGAGACTGCATGATAGCCACTCTCCAGGGACTGAGAGAGAGGAAGTGCTTCCCTGGGCCAGAGGTGGAGAAGGAGAGGACTGTGGGGAGCAGGAATGGGGGAGTGGGGAAGTGCATAGGCCTGAGCTGAGAAAGGTCTGAAAATTGTGCCTCTGTGCCACCCAAGAAGAGGTTTGGGGAGGGGGAAGGCCCACAACCACACACACCCACATCTCCACACAACCTTTCACAGAACCTTGAAATTGTGCCGCTGCACCTCCAGGGAGAGGGCAACTAGGAGCCCCAGCAAAGGGTAAGGCCCAACCACTGGCACCCACCGGTGCACATCCTCCCACAAAAACTCAAAACTGCATGCCAGGAACTTGCAGCTGGTGCAACTGGATTACCTACTGCAGGCAAGAAAGACCTTTTCCTGGAGCTAGAGGGGGAGGAGTAGTGTTAGACTGCGAACTGTGCTGCAGACCCTCTGGGGAGCCAGGCACACAGCACAGAGGCAGCACTGAAAAACTCCTCAAAGAACTGGAATGCTTGAAGGGTCAGCCTTATCTCTAGGGGAGCCAGGTGCTGTTAGCAGACAGGGTCTACCTCCTCTGGGAGCTGCAGGGATAGGGCCAGTCATCACAGGAGCCAGCGAGGTTGCAGGACATGCCACATTTAAGCCAGGTGCACATCGCAGGTAGGAACCTCCTTCAGGGGCTGGAAGGAGAGGAGCAGCCATAGACACCACAGAAGACCCTGCAGGTCTTCACACAGAACCAGTGAGAAAAGGGAGGGCCCCAAAATACCAACAGCACAGAAACCCAGCTAGGTTACTGGAGGCTCAGCCTACCTGGGGGCTGACACTCAGAATCAGCCCAGGCTGTGACAGCCAGCCATAGGTCCTGCAACTCCAAGACCACACAGCTTGACTGTAGACTGCAGAGGCTTGATCAAGAAAGGCAAACTTTCTTGTCTGAGAGGTCAGCTCAGGAAATGGATCACTGCTAATCTCAAGCACCTCAGTTACACAGAGAGCTACTTGAACTGTTAATCCCTAACATATCCTTTGACCCTCCTCATACTCTTGTTTTAAAGTCTACCCACTCTCCTGCTAAAACTCATTCCCAGTCCTCAATTTAAGTATTCCTCCACTACCCAGCTGTTTAAACCCTTTCTTTCTTTGTGGGTGTGCTACTAGGGACTACACATTCTTTTTCTGCTAAAAGCACACAGGTCCTGGCTCCACCTGGAGAAATAAGGGCTCATTAAGTGTGAACAGGGAAGTAGATGTGGCAACTATATATATATATATATATATATATATATATATATATATATATGGTCTACTCAGTCAATGAGAAAGCCTCTCATGTGAGGCTTTCTGATTCTCCCACCTCTCATTTCTATAGAATAGATAAGTTGGTTTTCTCTCTCATATCCCTGCTACCTTTGTTACTCCTTAGCACCCTTTAAAATTATCCACACTTTAGTCAACTTAATCATTTTCCCCCTTGTACAACAGTCTTATCATATCTAAATCCCTATTAAGACTGACTCAGTTGCAGCTAAAGGTATGATTAAAAGTGGGGTTTACCTTGGAGGCACTGGTGTATTCCCAATGGAGAATCCACCAGTAGAACTATGAGTTCTCTGCAGACAGGAATGTCCTCATGCCACACTTGAACCTTCCCCAAGGGAACAACGGAAGGAACCATGTGGCATCACAATCTAGAGTCCCTCACTAGCTGCCCCACAGACCCAACAGGAAGAAGATTCTGACTGTGGGTGGGAATGTGGTCATTCATGTTACTACTATTGACTGACTGGGATCACCACCACACTACCTGCTGTGTGAAGGATACATTGAGAGCTGGGGGCTGGTCACAGGGTGCTCACCTGCAGGGCAGAAGGAAGTGTTTCTAAGTGGCAGACCCAATGCCTTCATCCACACCATTATCAGTTTTTTTCCTGATTCACTTTAAGGTCTGATTATGACCCAGGAAGAGGAGACTCTGTTCTCCATGAGATCTTTATCCCCAGCTACCCTGTTTTCTTTTGTTGTCCATTCTGAACCCAAAAGGAGATCCAGGATCACTTGCAGAGCATGGTCCTGCTGGCACAATGTGACATTGCTCTGGCAAACCAGACTCTCCAGGCTATTAAATGCCTGACCATCTTCTTTCTGAAAACATAACTGTCAATGGGTTCTGAGAAGGTCTGACACAGGGTGGAAAAGAGGGTCAAAGATTCTGACAGAAGCAGTGAAACCTACCTGATCCCATGCAGTGTGGGAATGAATACCTACCCTAAGATGTGGCCAGAGCCCCCGTGCAGTTATGGAGTCTTTTTATTTTTTAACTTTATTGTTGTATTACATCCATCCCCTTCAGTTTTGGAGTGTTGACAAGAGCCCTGGATAGTGGAGGTGATGTGAGAGATGTCATCATCTAGATATGGCTACATTGCCACCCCAAACTTGCCCCACAAACCCAACGAAGGGTGCAGAGAAAAGGCCCATTTTTTTTTATTCAGACATTATGCAATTATTTACACAGATATTCTTTAAAATTCTTAAAAATGTATGTATTGAAAATTATTTGTATACAATCTGCAAGGAACAAAAAATAAACTTAGAAAGGAAAAAAAAAAACTGTGATAATATAAAAATAAACAGAAAACAACTTAGGACACATGTAAAATTTGATATGATACACAGGACCTGCCCACTGAGAGATATAAAATGTGGTTCATAGAATATGAGTAACAGAAGAGATAGTCCACACACTGTATTTGTGGCTAGAAAATTCAACTGATCTTCAGATGAAATTTGTTCCTTAATAAAATTCATAGTTTCAATTCAATTTCAATCAAGCCCAACATGTTTTTAAAATAAACTAACTTCTATTAAGAGCCCTGTGAAAGTGCAAACAAGATTGGGTAGCAAAATATTTTGAAGAATATATTTGGAGTGACCCATTCTGCCAAGGATGGAGAGTCACCTAAACCAGGGGGGTTAGATTCACATGGAGTTGGCATAGAACATGCACAGGTCACAACAGGGCACAACCTGGAGCCTGGAGAATCCAGCATTCACTTCATGACAAGGCGCAGGTGAGGGGCTGGTGAGTAGCTTTACTCTCAGCCACCTCTGGTGGGAGTGCAGAGTGTCACAGCCATGCTGGATGATAGTTTGATGGTTTCTTGCAGAGCTAAACAAACTCTCAACATAGGGTTCAACAGCCATATTTCTTAGTATTTACCCAAAGGATAGTAAGAACTACATATGTCCACACAGAAACCTGCACATAGTGTTTATAGCAGATTCATGTGTATTTGCCAAACTAGGACACAAGCAGTTTGCCCTTCAGGAAGTGCATGGACCATTTGCTGTGGTCCATCCTGAACATGGACACTGCAGTGTCCCAAGGATTTGGTGGAAACATTGAGGGTTTGAGGACGTGTGAAGTAGAGATACCTGGAGACCCAAACCCACACAGTGCTTTCAAGATGAAAAAATGACCATTGAGGATGAAGGCAAGGAAGAGATGGTGTAGAGTGAGACAGAAGAGAATGTAAGTTGAAGTTGACATTCCAGCATGTGGTACAACAGGGAGGCACATGTAAGAATTGACTGAGTAGACCAAAAACTAGAATAAGTACATCTGGTTGGTTTGACATGTGCAGGTTTGTGTATTTGTGGTAGTCTTTGTAAATACAAAAAAAAAAAAAAAAAAAAAAAAAATCATTGATATTTCTGGAGAGTGCTATAAAGAAAATACAAAATCAAGCCCTGGCTGGTGGCTCAATGGATAGGTGCTGGTCTACAGACCCCAAGGTCACTGGTTCAATTCCCCACCCAAGGCACATAACTAGGTTGCAGGCCAGGTGTCCAGCCAGGTCTGTAGCTGGAGGCAGGTGAAAGGCAACCATACATTGATGCTTCTTTCCCGTTCTTCCTCCCTTCCTGCTCTTCTCTCTGAAAATAATGAATAAAATCTTTAAAAACATAAAGAAAAGAAAATACAAAATCAGTTTATATCTCTATAGTACAGCATATACTCATTTAATATAGAATATTTTATTTTTGTTCAACTCCTTAGGTAGGATGCTTTGGTCATGTCTTTTCTTGTTTGTTAAACTACATTTAATCAGTTTTTAAGCTGTGAATTCCTCTCTCTGTGCTGCTTCAAAGCTGTTCCTGCAATTTCAGAACTAAAAGCTATTTCCTTCGCCCTGTCAGTGGGGACATTTATAACATTCCAGGTGACCAGGCCACCCAGCCCTCCTTTGACTGCTTTCAGATTCCAACTGCCCATGGAATTGTAGCTCATGGGGACACCTGGAGGTTCTCTCAGCTCTTGTGGGAGTTGTTGCTGGTGCTCTGAGGCCAGTCATCAGTGTGTCTCCACCTGACACAGTCCTGTCCTGCTGTAGGGTCTGAGTGATCAGACATCACTTGTGTGCACCTCATGGGCTCAAAAGTGGGGCTGAAACCCACTCCAGGTTACCTGAGTGTAACTGACCATGGGTTATGAAGGGGGTCTGATGCTGGAGATGGATATGAGGGGATGGGGGTGTGTTTAAGTTAAAATATACTGAGGGCTGGAAAGAAGAGGGTGGAGCCCCAGCCACATTGAGCTTCATCCTAGGGTAGATTTAGTGGGTGTTTACAGTAGAAGACGGAGATGATGAAGGGGCAGGTTCCTGGGGATCCTAGACAAACAGCAGAGGGTGGGCAGGAATCAGATGATCCTCACGAGGCAGGTGGTTTCTACACCTGAATCTGAGACTTGTTGAGACCCTTAGGAGCACATTCAGACTTTGGGGGATGCTGTCCAACTCCCATTGACAGGGCTCCATCTCTGGGTTTGCCTCCTACCTCTGTCGTGAGGACATACTGAAAGCTGGTCTGCCCCCCAGGCTCCTTGCTTCTCCATCCAGGACACTCATGGGAGCCTCAGAAATAGTTGAAACCTGAAGATCAATGTGCAGCCATGTGGATAAGAGGTAAATGTCATACTTCCCTAAAGAGGACAGGGAACCTTATGAGGCAGAAAGTGTGGGGTTGATCATTCCCATGTCCTTAGGATGGTCCTTGTTGTGTGATGAGGAGAGTGTGACTCAGCACATGGACTCAGAATTGCCAACTTAGTGTTGCACTAGAGTGTGGGGGAATCATTTTCAGCCAAGGTAGAGTGCAAATCCAAACATTGTCTTTGCCAATCAGGGAAAGCAGATTACATAGGTATAGGGTGACAATAAGGACCCACATGAGAGAGCAACCATATTTTCAAACAGATACTTCCTATGATTTTGCCTGTGGAGAATGAAAGAAATTTGACATACATAAAAGAAAGCAGGACTTACTCCAGGGGACAATAAAAAATAAATCATTGACCCTAAAGGGAAACCCTTCTATAACCCCTCTGGGAACCAGCTTCTGAGCTCAGCCCCTCCATTTAGTGGCAATGATTTTCCTGGTGTCCTGGGTGATCCCTGGTGATACTGATGTCCTCTTGTGTTCTGGGTGACCCCTGGTGTCACTGATGTCTCCTTGTTCACCGAGTGTCCCCTATTGGTGCTGGTGTCCTGTTGCACTCTGAGCACCCCCTGGTGGCCCTGATGTCCCCTTGTGCTCTGAGAGCCTACGGGAGGCTCTGGTGTCTCCTTGTGCTCAAGAATGCCTGTGAGTATCACTAATGTTTCTTGATGTCCTGAGCACCCTCCGTAGCCAAGCCCTCTTGTTACCCTTAGGGAGTTGTGTGTCTGGGCTCACACTAACTTCCCATCTGAATTCATATCCAGCCACACCCTCTGCCACACCCTGTAACAGTTACCTAGTTCCCTCACATGATCCACCCAGGTTTTCTGTCACTCTCTCCTTGGTAGCAAGTGGCCATGGCAGATGGTTGGGACCTGGCTTCACTGAGGGTCTCCCTTTCTCCATTTCCTCTGACTGTGATACTGAGCAGGGGCATGAGGTGAGCAGAGGTTTTGAACACCCTGAGGATTCACCTCCTGCTACTTGGTCTCTGGGTATAGTTGGCTCCATTCCAGAGTTCTCAAGGTCCCCCGTAATGGTGCTACATCTCCCCTGAGGTGGTGATTCCAGGAAGGAGCTGCACACAGGCAAAGGTATTCAGATGCCAGCCTGGCTCTCCTACAGCCTGGGTTTTGCGGGCCAGAGAGACTTCAGGCACATGAGGCACAAGAAACTGTTTTGGCCCCAGTGTCTGCTGCTGATGACTCAGGATGACCAGGGAGCCTTGCAAGTGGATGACCCCCTTTGTTCTTCCTGGTTATTACTATCATGTCTCCATGGAGGAGGTTCCTCTTTCCATAGTTACCATGAACATGTGCTATGGGGGCCTGGGAGGTACTATGAAGTTGGATTTGCCTATGAAATAAACACCTCCAGGATTTCTAAAGGCTGTACACATAGTCCCTCACATAGTGGTAGACACCAATGCACCAGGACCCACGTATATGCTGGATTACAGAAAAGAGAGGCACCCGCTATTCTCTTAGGTGAATAGCCTCTAGGGTCACTAGTACACTCTGTGCAGAACATCTAGGAAGGGTAAAAGCCCCCCTTGTGAGTTCCTACTCAGTTTATACTCTACACAACAATGTGTCAAAATGTGTTCAATTCTTGGTAAGTCCAGTGCACCACAGGAGCTCAGCTCCAGGCAAGTTTACCTTGGGTTCAATGTGACTGAAAAACTACAGTGGAGCACTGAAGAGGGAATTCATACCAAGTTTATTCTTATGGCAAGATGGGAACACAGAATCTGCATTTATTCTCCTGGAGCCAGGTAAGACAGTAACAAATCATCTTCACCACCTGAGCAAAATGGGTTCATATATATGAAAACAGACCAACAAGGCTACTGTCATCAAAACTGTCTGGTACTGGCATAAGAATAGACATATAGATCAATGGAACAGAATAGAGAGCCCAGAAATAAACCCAAGACTCTATTGTCAATTAATATTCAACAAGGGGGGAAGAAACAAAAAATGGAGTAAAAATTGTCTCTTGAAAAAAGTGATACCATAACAGCCTGGATAGGGGATTTTAATACAAATCCCATTATCAGAGAATATACATTCAAACTGCAGATTTGGTAAATGACTGGTGTCATGAACTCAGAATGAATTTGCAAAAACAGGAGAAAACAGAAAACACACTAAACTCAAGGCAGTCATAAGATAAGACACCTGCTCAAATGATGCAGTCACTTGAGAAGTAACATGGCATTTCTCAAAAATAATGAAAACAGAAGCCCCACATGACCAGCATCCAAGCATCCAGTGCTCTTTTCTAACAGAATACAATTGGCCTCTGGAAGAGAGAGTCTCCTTGCCATTGCCACTTAGCCACCATAACAAGGGGAGAGCAGAAAAGCAACGAAGGCCTGAGGAGCACTGTATGATTTGAGGCTCTTTGCAAGTGCAGTGGGTTCTCAGATCTCCTGGAAACCCCATCATATGAACAAGTTAAAGAAGTCTGCAATCACCTATCCAACTGGAGATTGAATACTGTGAGGGTGCAAGTCAATACAAAGCCTTGCAATATGAAACCTAATAACATGCTGCAATAAATCATTGTGCCAAACAAGCAACCTTAACCTGAGGTATTATATCATAAGAATTTACAAAGGATAAAACTACAGAGGAATCCTAAGCAGCTATTATAAAATGTTAATGTTTAGCCTATGATTTTAAGTAAAAATAGAATGAAACACTTTGTATCTGTCTACATCATTCAGATATTTTGATGTCTCAAGAAAACTGCTTTATGCCATCTGATAATTAAAAACAAATTTAAATTTATTTCTCTTTGAAATTGAATACATGGGAGGAGCCCTTTGGTATTATCTTCAGTCAACCCTGGGGTTAAATCTTCCAGAGATTGTGGGGGTTGTTTCCTGCTACTATATTACCAGAAACAGCAAGACCTGGACAAGCTATGAAGGTGAATCTTGACCCAGAACCACACCTCAAGGGCCTTTTGAACCATTAGATGGTTTCATCCAATCCCACAGTCCATGGGACACAAGTATGTTGTATTTTTTGTGTGTTTGGGTGTCTTTGATGCCTGAAGGACATTCTCTGACAGAAAAACAACAATAACAACAAAAACTAGAATTGGCATCTCCCTGCATGTGCAGTGACTGAGGTGATCACCACACAGAATCTTCACAAACCACTGCTGTGGTGTGTGGCCAGGATTCCTGCACTTCAACTACCACCACCTATAATTTATTCAGAATTTGAAAACATGTTTACTTAACAATCAGTTAAAGATTCAGAGATCTTGGTCTGACATACCCAACATTCCTCCACACTTTCACTGGTGGTACCCACCCCCAGGACACAACAACCATCCCTGTCACATGGGGATGGAAGATCTATGCATTCAGTGACTTTCACTCACAACTGGCTTCTGTCCTGATGAGTTCAGACAAGAAGTATGATGAAAAAGATCCATCCTTTATACCCCTCTTCTCACCCACAGGTTAAAGATGGACTAAAATTACATTTAGTAACAGTGGTTTCCAAAGAGTGAGTCAATTTATTGTGGTGAAGATGACAGAAAACTTGCTATTGACCCACATTGGAAAGAACTGTACCGGGTATTTCAAAAGGAAATGCTGCAGAGAAACTCCATGGCATGCATATAGGGTTTAATTTTACACCTATGGAATTATTCCACCTGATAGGATGGTTAGTTTAGCATGGCTCCTGAAATGGATGCTCCTTAAATGTAGATCTTGGGGCAGCACCTCATTTGTGAGAGCAGAAACGTGAGCCAACATTTCAAATATGTGATGACTAAAGATAGGGAATTGATTTCACCTAATATGTGGGACCACGTCAGAATCCTGTCTAACTCTATCATCATCATCATCATCATCATCATCATCATCATGTCATAAGATTCTAATTTATTTTATTTTGCTGACAAATGAAGACTTGTTCTTACCTTACCCCATGTGCCCCACCTGGGATATCTGATAAGAAAAGTTGTGTCTCCCCTTCAAATATCACTAGGAAATAGAAAAAACAAATTCCCTAGTAAGCAGAATGTTCCTCCACCACCACATCAACAACTAAAACTATTGGGACAGTCTCTTTCCAGGCTCCACCAAGCACGTCTCCGTTTTGCATATGTGCTGCTGAACCGAGTACAGAACGTCTGCATTTGGAAGGATCTTTCCTGATCCTTCCTGAGATTTCAACTATGTGTGAGATAAACACTCCAAGTCCCCTTGGTGTGTGTGTCATCAGCCTTCACATCCTCTCCAAGCTATCCTGGCTCCTGCCTCTGTGTGGTGTCACTTACAATTGGAGCTGTGAGCATGATGCAAAAAGTCAGAGGCTGTCATCACTGGGATCTCTGTTCTATTGCTTGATGAAACTGTTATGAAGAGGAAACCGCACTGGAAACCAACCCAAACCTCCACTGCACCTGCGCCAGGGAGAGCTCCTAGTTCAGAGATCTTGATCTCCCCCTGGTGGTTGCAGCGGGCACTGCAGGGGACGTTTGTGTCTGGGCTCAGGCTGACTTCCCCTCACTGTGTCTTTCGCACAGTAGTACACGGCCGTGTCCTCGGCTCTCAGGCTGCTCAGCTCCATGTAGGCTGTGCTCGTGGACTTGTCTGCGGTCATGGTGATTCTGCCCTGGAACTTCTGTGCGTAGTTTGTGCTACCATAGTAAGGGTAAACATACCCCATCCACTCAAGCCCTTGTCCTGGAGCCTGTCACACCCAGTTCATTAAGTAGTCTGTGAAGGTGTATCCAGAAGCCTTGCAGGAGACCTTCACTGAGGCCCCAGGCTTCTTCACCTCAGCCCCAGACTGCACCAGCTGCACCTGGGCGTGGACACCTGAGGAGAGGGGAAAGGTGTGGTTGTAAAAAACCCCTTGACTTACCTCAGCAATCCAGGGACCCAGGAACTGGGGAGCCCCTTACCTGTAGCCAATACCACCAGGAAGAGGGCTCTTCAGCTCCAGTCCATGGTGAAGGGGCTGTGCTGTCAGGACCTCTGTAGGGAGGATGTGGCTGTGGGTGATGCTCTCAGGACACAGACCTACATTTAACTTAGTCTACATCTTCTTATTTGCATATTTATGAGGCAGAGTACTTCATAGACACATATTTGACTCCTGCTGAGAGAAGGTAGAGGACACAGGGTCCATGCTCACAGGGAGCCTGAGGCTCCAAGTTCCAATCTGTGTTGTAGAAAATGTGTCCCCGGCCAGGTCCCTGAGCTTTTCCCACTGAGGATGGATCCCTCACATGATATGCTTCTAATTCAAAACCGTCCTTCAGGGTTTTCATTGGTGTCTCCAAAATATGTCATTGAGTAATTTGAAAACACCACCCCTGTCTCCAGCTCCTTAATATCCAGATATATACATATACACATATATTTTAAAAACCTTATTTCACTTTTTTTTTTTTTTCTTTCATGAAAAGAGGAACACTCAGGTACTCATTTGAAATCCCTCCATAGCTCCCTCTGCACCTGCTCCTGGTACAGAAGTCCTGAAATCACAGGTCACATTCAGCCTTTTCTGTTCAACATGTGCCCTTCAGGGGAAAGTCCTGTCTGTTCACAGGGGATTCTGAGTGAAGACTTAAAGGATGAACCCTGCATTTAGGACAGT
>PVIW01013878.1:0-16259 GCA_004026585.1 Noctilio leporinus | reverse complement strand
GCCTATTCACTGTATTCATATATTTGGTTCTGTTTTGCTTGTTGTTAGTTTTGTTCATTATTATCCCATAATGGGTGAGATCATATGATATTTGTCTTTCACTGACTGGCTTATTTCACTAAGCATAATAGTCTCCAGTTCCATCCATGTTGTTGCAAAGGGTACAAGTTCCTTCTTTCTTTCTGCTATATAGAATTCCAGTTTATTTCCATTGTTCTAGGAAACATATTGGCAAAAATATTGCTGCATGGGATATTTGAAATTTTACTGCCGATTTTCCTCTTCAACTTTAATGGTGTCATGACTTTAATTTAAATATTTTATTCATCTTGAGTTTATTTTGGTGTATGGTGTAAGTTGGTAGTCTAGTTTCTTTTTCTTTTCTCTTTCTTTCTTTTTCTCTTTCTCTTTCTTTCTTTCTCTTTTCTTTTCTTTCTTTCTTTTTTTTTTTTTTTTTTTTTTTTTTTTTTTTTTTTTTTTTTTTTTTTTTTTTTTTTTTTTTTTTTTTTTTTTTTTTTTTTTTTTTTTTTTTTTTTTTTTTTTTTTTTTTTTTTTTTTTTGCACATACCTGTCCAGATCTCCCAACACCATTTATTAAAGAGGTCATTTTTACTCCATTTTATATGCCTGTTCTTTTTATCAAATGTTAATTGATCATGTAAACATGGGTTCATTTCTGGGCTTTCTATTCTGTTCCATTGATTTATGTGTCTGTTCTTATGTTAATTTCAGATAGATTTGATTAGAGTAGCCTTGTAATATAGTTTGATATCAGATATTATGATCACTCCTACCTTGTTCTTTCTCTAAATTCCTGTGGCTATTTAAAGTTATTTATGGTTCTATGTACATTTTTGACATATTTATGCTCTATCGGTGAAATATGCCATTGGTATTTTTTTAAAGATCCTATTTATTATTTCCAGAGAGAGAGGAAGGGAGAGAGGCAGACAGGAAGAGTAACATCAACGTATGGTTGCTTTTCACCTGCTTCCAGCTATGGACCTAACTGGATACCTAACTTGCAACCTGGTTATGTGCCCTGGCTGGGAATCAAACCAGTAACCTTTGGGTTCACAGGCTGGTGCCTTATTTACTGTGCTACCAGCCAGGGCTTGCCATTGGTATTTGAATAGGGATTGCATATAACTTATAGATTGCTTTGAATAGCATGAGCATTTTAATTATGTTAATCCTTCCAAGCCTTGAACATAGCATATACTCCCATTTATTTGTGTCTTTAATTTCTTTTTCAGTGTTTTCTAATTTTCTGAGTACAGGTCTTTTACCTCCTTGGTTAAGTTTATTCCTAGGTACTTTATTTTTCTTGTTGCTAAGCAAATGGGATTTTTCCTCTACTTTCTGATACTGATATTTCATTGTTGGTGTACTAAAATGCTTTTGATTTTTGACTATTGACTCTGTATCCTGCTGTTTTGCCAAATTCACTCATGAAGCAACTGCCCCAAACTTTCTTCAAGAGTTTGTAGTCCACTCTGCCCTTTCTCTGCTGAAGTCCAGGGTAGGTGGTTGCCACTGTATTTTTGTGTATAGTCTTTTTTAAGAACTTGGTCTCTCTGTCAAGTGGGCTAAACCTGGCACCTTTTTGCTTTTCACAGCTAGGTGCTGTTTTACTCTTAGATTTGTTGTTTTTGGCTGGGGATCCCATTTGGGGGTTTATATCCCATTCTTCTCAGGTGGAACCCCCAGCTGCTAAGATGTTTCTTTGCTCCTTCAGCTGCCATATGTGGGATCCCTGCCAGCCCTCTCATTGTTCTCCACTTCCTACTGGTCATGTTGTGATGAAGTGGCTTCTTCTGTTCTGTCCATGTTAATAAGGCTTCTTTCCAGTTGGTGTCCTGTTGGTTATTCTGGATGATTTTCCCCCAATTAAGTTGTAATTCCAGTTTGGTGTTAGGAGGAGATTGATGTAACTCCACTTATTCCTCTGTAATTTTGGTTCCTCCTGATGTGGATCTCTTGAAGACAGCATATATGTGGGTTGTGTGTGTGTGTGTATGTGTGTGTGTGTGTGTGTGTGTGTTTTAAACTTTTAAAAATTCATTATTTATTTATTTTAAATGTTTTAAAAAGATTTTATTTATTATTTTTAAAGAGAGGGGAAAGGAGAGAAGCAGAGAGGGAGAGAGATATCAATGTATGGTTGCCTTTCACCTGCCTTCAGCTACAGAGCCAGCTGGAGACCTGGCTTACAACCAGGTTATGTGCCCTGGCTGGAGTAAGTTATGTTTTTTAATCCATTTGGCTAACCTGTAACTTTTCATGGTGTATTCAATCCATTTACATTTAAGGTTATTTTTGACAGGTATTTATTTATTGCCTAGATTTACTCCACCCATCATGTTTTGTATACTATTGCACATATGTTTTCACAACTATACTAAATGGCCCAGGAAATAGACCTGCACCTGCAAAAATAACCCCCACCCATACCCACAGTATCAGCAACAAATAAGTCAATATTAATAAAGGTATAAAGATATTAAGATGCTTATAAGAAAGGAAAATCAAATAAGAGATTACTAACTGAAAGGAAAGTGATTTTGTGAGGATAAACAGAGGAGAAATAATAAGAGTAGGGAATAGAGACAAGGTGAAGACAGAAAGTAATTTTAAATTGTAAATAGAAAAAGGAGGAAGGAAGGCAGAGTGGAATAAGAGAAGGGAAGTGTATAGTATTAGGGTTAAACTATAATTATATATGTATGTACTTTAAAATAAATTTAAAAACTATATAAATGGAATCAAAAAATCAAAAATTATATATATATATATATATATATATGAGCTAAGATTTATATAGGTGGACTGGGGATAAGAGGAAAGAGTGTACAGAGGGATAAGGAATACTGAGAGTAAGGAAAGAAAATCTGACTAAAACATGAAAAAAATAACATTTAAAATGAAAAATAGGAAGGAGAAGGAAGGCAATATAGAGTAGGAGAGGGGAATGTTAAAATTTGAGATTTGAAATACAAAATAGTGAGTATTTAATTATAAGACTGAAGAAGTGTATCAACAACCACCTTACCCACAACTACTGGTCAAAAGATGGAGAGAGAATAAGGTTGTTTTAAGAATGGAAAAAAGAACTTGAGATGGCCAATGAAAATCACAAATTGTTTTTGAGAGGCTGGAGTGGGGATAAATGGTAAGAGATTGGAATGGAAACAAGTTGTAGCAAGAGAGAAATTAGAATTTAAATCCAAACTACAAAGAGAAAAAAGAGAGTAAAATGGAGTAAGAAAAGGGAAGAGCAATATATAAGATTTGAAATAAACTATAATATAAAATTTATTGATGTATTAGGCCCAAACTTGAAAGGCAAGATATGAATGTTAAAAAGCTATGCATGAGAGAAATTAGTGCCTTGTTGCATCTGTCTCTATCATTCTGCTCTACTCAATTTAGTAGATCAGGGACCAAGAAACTGTGTATGGCAAAGAGCCTTTGCTGAGCTTTTTCCTTCTTTCCCTGCAGGGCACTCCTGAGCATGGACCCATTGATTGGCAGAGCCTGTAATCCTGAAGGTAGGAGGTAGGCTCACCTGTTTGTGAGGGGATTCAGATGACTGCAGCAAATCTCATGCATTTGGCTCCTTCCAGTTCCTGCCTTCCAGTTTTGGACCTGCTGCTCTCTCGTTAGAGGTTCTGCCAAATTCTCCACTGCTCTTGATCCATGCTGGGTCAGGTCCTACTGCTCCTTCAGTATACTCTATTCCTCTGAGTATTTATTTGGTTAGCAGAGATGCTGCACCTAAGTGCCAGCCCTGGTTCCCTATCAAGTATCAGATCTTGCCTCAGCAACCCTTTTGAAAGAATTTCTGTGTGGCCCCCATGCTGTAGCACTGGGCTCTGGGGGCCCTGCTCTCCATGAACTCCCCCATCCTCAAACTCACAATCTCCCACTGTCCCTTCTCTCTAAAATTAAATAAAATCTTTGAAAAAGCCAAAAAATACAAAAAACAAATAAACTTTTTTAGAAATGGCCTGGCAGCTATTTATTTATTTATTTGATTTTGCCTTACAGTTGTCCCAATTTTTTTCCTTTTGCCCCCCTCCACCCTGTACCCCTCATTCCCTTCAGCAATGCTCCCCTTAGTTTATGTCCATGTGTTGTGAAGGTAACTTCTTTGGCTTCTCTATTTCCTCTATTATTCTTCACATCCCCTTATCCATTCTGTAACCATCAATGTGTGCTTCTTTTATTCACATCCAGACAATTCACCACTTAATTACTGCTTTCTGTCAGCCTCTCAAATCATATTAATACAAAGTTTTCTTTACATTATTTCAAAATGCTTATGTTTATTTGTTTAAAAAACTACTTTCCTAAGTAATATCAATTTCAATATTACCAAACACATTTACACACATACATTTTTACAAATGTTACAATAGAAAAAAATATTTCTACTCCCTTGATAATGTCTAGTAACATGATTTAATTAATCATGTTCAAAATTTTCTATTAGAGATATTTTGCCCTAGTTTCTTTAATTTCTTGTCCCTGAAAAAAAATCTCATCTCATAATTATTCTTCCTAGGTCCTACCTACATTTGCTTGGTTATAGGCAGACTTCTCCTGAGCTAAAAAAAGTACAATAAAATAAATGATCTCTACTTTCATTCCCAAAAGATTTAGTCTCCTTTATTCTCTAATTTTTGCAGTGTTCAATATGGTAGTCACTTAAAATGTAGCTAACTCAAATTGCAATATACTTACTATAAAGCACATACTGGCTTTGAAGAGTTAATACAAAAAATTTAACACACGTCAACAGCTTATATAATTTTTACATGTTAAATGATAATATTTTAGATATGTTGTAGTAAATTAAGCATTTTTCTTTTTCTTTAAAACTTATTTTACTCTTGGATGCTATTTTTGTGAAATATATCACAGAAATTGTGTATTGCAAAACTCACTTTCATGAAAGCTGTCCTAGAGACAGTGCCAAACCCATAGTAAAAAGTGAATTTGGTTTCTGAATAAGATCCCACCCCCTCCAATAATACAACTCAACTTTATTTTAAGCTACTGGAACTATAACTCATTCTTTTTGGAGTTTTCCATCTTAGAGAGTAAATTGATTTGTTTTGCCATGCAGAGGTCTTATTTCTTTCAATACCATCTGTTTCTCCTCTACATAGTATGTTTTACTAGTTGAAACCTTCAGAAATAATGGCACTTGCAATGCTCAGCTAGAAAGAAACCCTATGGTTTAAATAATTTTGTAGAACAGTATCCTAGCTATTTTTTTGAACTTGTGGTTAATTTCCTTTGTGGTCCTAAACTAACTACTGAATTATTTAAGAGTCTGTTAGGGTGGAGATTAGGTACACTCATATTTGAATAATGAAGTTTACTATAGCATTAATACATTTTTCCAAGCACCCCCATGTTTGGGGCCTTGATTACTAGAAATGTCTATTTCCACTAACTAATTGAAAAGAATCTTATTTAATTACTAATATGAGAACATATATTGCCCATGTACATGAATCATATAGTTTAGTAGTTGGTAAATTCCATCCCAAACTAGTCTTCACTCTCAGCATCTTTTCTAATCTAAAGGTTGACTAATTTCTCCACACACCAACTACCAGTTGGTTGATATTCAAAATATAGATTGCTAATAAAATTATACATATTATACACCCACAAACAAACATACATTTTTGTAACAGTGAATATGAAAGATAACATGTATTCTATGTAATATGCATCCACATTTTCTTACTTTTTTTCCTTAACTGCATTTGATTATTCTAAGAGTTATTGCAAGTAACGTGATTTTCCCAATTTAGGAAATAATTTCAATCTAAGACAATTTAACCTGTACTGAATAGTATTCCATTGTCTGCATTACCAACCTTTAAAATAAAAATATAAACAGTTTAGTCTGGAAAATCATGTTACTTGCTAATAGCAGAAGAATTATAATTTGCAACATGAAACTTATGTTAACCATAGGGCAAGTTTAAAGAGTAAAGCTGGGAGTCATCCTTTTATAGAGGATGGGAGAAAGTTGGGAGAGACAGTCCTGAAAAGAAATTTGTTGAAAGTAAGTAAGAGCTTGGGGTTGTCGTGGCCTCTCATTGGGTGAGTTGTTTCTGTGCAAGAATAAAGTATTTTCCTACTGCTAGGATATATAAAGTAAGCTTCTCTTTGCTGAGTATGTAAAGCAAGCTTCAAGGAGTGGTGTGCACATGAAAGCCAATGTTCCTAAGTCCTTTTTACTTTTATTTATTTTTTAAACATATTTTTTCCCTCTTTTAAATTTATTTTTTTAAGATTTTATTATTTTTAGAGAAAGGGAAAGGGAGAGAGGAAGAGAGTGAGGGAGACATCAATGCATGGTTGCCTTTTTCACCTGCCTTCAGCTTTGGATCTGGCTGGAGACCTGGCTTGTAATCTCATTATGTGCCTTGTCTGGGGAATCAAACCAGTGACCTTTGGGTTCGCAGGCCAGCGCCTTATCCACTATGCCACCAGCCAGGTCCTAAGTCCTTTTTAAATAAAATCTTTATTTTCTTTTCAAAAGATGTACCACAGTTTGTTTGTTTTCCATTAATCTATTGAAAGAGATCCTGGTTGCTTCAAGTTTTTTGGAAATTATGAACAGAATGGCTATAAAATTTCTCATGTAGGTTTTTGTATAAATGTAAGTTTTCAAAATATTTGGATAACCAGGACTGCAATTGTGTGATTAGATTGTAAGACTGTGTTTATTTAGCTTTTCAAACCTGTCCAACTGTCTTCCAAAGCCACTATATCATTTTGTATTCCTACGAAAATGTGTAGAGATGCAATTTCAATGGTAATTTCATTTGTAATTTAATAATGACAAATAATGTTGAAGATCTTTTTCTTTTTAATTTTATTGTTGTATTACATCCATCCCCTTTTTGCTCCCCTTTGTCCTCCTCCCCAGCCACCCATTCCCCACAAAGTCAATCCCACTTGTTGTCCATGTCCATGTTTCCTTTATACTAGGTTCTTGTCTAAGCTGCTCCTCTTGAAGATCTTTCTTCATATTTGTTTGCCATTTTTAAATCTTTGGTGAAGTTTCTACTTAAATCTTTTAAAATTAATTATTTTTTATTAAATCATTTTTATTACTATTCTATTACAGTTGACCAATTTTCCCCCTTTGCCTTTTTTCTTCCATCCCACCCCTCTGCTTGAGGGATTAGCCAAAGGGTAAATACACATAACCAACCCATGGACACAGATAGCATTGTGGTGGTGGCAAGAAGAAAGAGGGAGTGAGGGTTGGGTGGAGATGGCAAAGAGGAGAATAATGGAGACATTTCTAATTGTGTCAATGATAAAAATAAAGAAATAAAGAAATCTTAATAGAATTTGGATACAAATCCTTTATTAGACATGTGCTTTGCATATATTTTCTTTTAGTGATTTATCTTTTATTCTTTTACTTATCCTTAAAAGACCAAATTTTTAAAATTTTCATGGAGTTCAACCTACCAAATTTTAAAAATATTTTGTGACTCTAATATTGTATCTAAAAACATGATCAAACCCAAGGTCACATATTTTCTTTGCTTTTTTCTTATAAAATTTTAAGATTTGCATTTTAAACTTATCTCTACTACATTTTGAGTTAACTTTTGTGTAAGGTATGAGGTCTATGTCTAATTTGATTTTAACTTTTTTCTTTTGCATATGAATATTCAATTGTTCCAGCAACATATGTAAAAAATATAATTTTCATTCCATTTAATTGCCTTTACACCTGTAAGGCAAGTTCATTTGAGCGTAGCTGTGTAGAACTGTTTTTGGGTTCCTACTTTTTCCCATTTTGTTACATATTTTTATTCTTTCATCAATGCTGTGATGTTTTTCTTACTACAACTTTATAGTAAATCTTGTTATTGGTCCTTCAATAACATATCAGTCTTCCAACCATGTTCTTCTTATTTAGTAGTTTGTTGATTCTTCAGGGTCTTTTGTTCTTCCATATGAACGTTAAAGTCTGTTTATCATTGGCACTTTTGTTGAATTTTGTTGAATCTATAGAGCAAGTAGGAAGATCTGACATCTTTACAATATTGACAATTACAATTTATGAACATGGAATACTTCATCTTTAATTATTCTTTATAAAATTTTAAATTTCTATATTCAGTTGTGATGCAACTTGCTGTGATTAAGGTCAAAGGTCCTTGAGATATGTTTTCTTTCTTCTTCTCTGTTGCCAGGCCCTTGTTCTTAGGTTTCTCCAAATATATACCAGTTTTCTCCTTCCATATAGTAATTTTTTTCTATGTGACTCAATAACAATGACTTTTCTTGTCTAAGGCAAGATATGCTGGCATAGTAGAATGAACATAGCTGATCTTCCAGCTAAGATTCTTAGTATGTTTGCCTGAATTAATCCATTGGTATTGCAGTTTGGTCTTGGCCAATAGTCTTCAAGTCATGGTAGCTATGACAATAATCACTGAGAAAGAACTTTATAAGTGTTTATAGGATGAATGAATAAGTTAATGAAAGGACATGATGAACACTTATGAAAAGAGATGCTACAGTAATGTGATCAAGTATTAAGGGTGGGTTGGGTCACCCACAATTATTATTCACTGTACTTCTTTAACCAGAGCTGCTTCTGACAGTTTTCTCACAATGTCTTATTTGAACTCATCTCCATACCGAATACTATAGGGCAAAGACCCTCATCCCTCCAGTCACACTTATTACTGGCTTTAGAGCAGGTCTCATTCTTGCTTCATTGGTTGGCCCTATTTTATTTTTAAGAGTTCAATCTTGCAAACCTTAACTCATCAGGATATTCACATGCTACTTTTATAATAGCACCTGAGAGTTATTGTTAATTATACTTCAGTTAATTCTGGTCTGTATCTTGATATATATATATATATATATATATATATATAACTTCATTGTTGTATTATATCCATCCCTTTTCCTCCCCTTTGTCCCCTTCCCCACCCATCCACTCACTCCCCAAAGTCAATCCCACTTGTTGTCCATGTTCATGGTTCTTCCATGCTAGTTCCTTGACTAAACTGCTCCCCTTCTTTGCCTCCTCCTCCCCCCTTCTTAGTATATTTTTTGAAGAGGCTTCTGCTAATTCTGCATTTTCTAAGTGTTACTATAATATTTTCATGTTCAAATATGCAACAAATAATTTTTCAATGGATTACTTATGTTTCTGATGAAAAAAGTAACTGCTCAAAGAGGCCAGCTGCTGTGATGAAAACAATAGTAATTTTAATTACCATGTTTGAAAAAAATATAAACTTGTTTTATACTTTTCATTGAGCTAATTTCTAATTTAGTGAGTAGGGCACAGTTAAGTTTCAGTTATCAACAGAGTATTTCTCTCAAAGTCTTAAAATGTAATCAGTCCTGGTAGTTCATAGAAGTTCTTTGTTTAGTATTTCTTTATTGCTTGTTTACTTTTAAACTCATCCCACCTCCATACAAATTACAAGACAACTGAATGCTATTTAATTTCATACATTTGGTCAACTCTAATTTGTAGAAGGTCTGAACTCTGAATACAAAATATTCTAAATGGGGATGTTAAATTTGATTGGATTATTGCACCCTTTGCAGATTTAGAGTGAACTAGAAGGTGGGAAAATTCTTAATGGAGATAAAGAAACAAGGAGCAGCTTATAAGGCTGATACCTACTGCTGAGAGTGAGGTTATCAAAGCTGGTCTGCTCACCTGATGATGAATTGAGGGTTTCTGGAATGCAAGCACACCTCTATTCAAAAACATGCCAGCACTTATTAATATTAATAACTGAGTGTAGTTTGGAATGTCACCCTCTTTATTCGTTTTTATTTGGGACACTCTGCAAAATTATTAGTTCTATTTCAATTAATGGTCTCTTTGCTTATCACCTCACTGTTATTCCTATCTTGTATTGCCATTAAATATGACCAGTTCAAAGATAATGGGGAAAAGTTTAATTATAAAGGCCACATTTCTCTTTGTTTATTCCAAATCAATGGTCAGCAAGCTTAAACTTCTGGGTTAAATTTAGCCCCCTACTTGTTTTGTATATAAATCTTATTGGCACTTAGCCATACTTATTTGTTTTCATACTGGCCATAGTTGCTTTGGCATATTAAGAGCAACATTGAGTAGTTGTGGTAGAGACCACATGGCCAGACAATATTTATTACCTGGCCTTAAAAAAAAAAAAAAAAAAAAAAAAAAAACTTGCTTGCCCCTGATGTAAAAACTTTTCCTTACAAATTTTACATAATGATGAGTTAAGATATTTTATCTCCCTAGCTTTAGTGTCTAATAATAACCAAATGTAGTACAAAATATTTTCATAAAGTCATTAAAAGTAAAAATCATGAAATCAATTTTATATTGTCATCAACAATGAGTTTTATAGTTACACTTTTAAAACTGATATTATATTTCATCATATTGTTGGTAAACATAACAAGCATGGAATGCAAACAATGCAAAAACTAGCTTTCTCATTTTTTATTTTCTAAAGAAAAGCATGCTTTGCTTGAATTTACAGGAAAGGTGACATTTTGTTGTTAACTTTTGTTTTCATGATCTTTTACAAGAAGGGCTTGTCAATACCATAGGCCGGTCTCTCTTATTATTAAAATAAAGTATTAAATGTTAGTACCCAAGATAAGGTAATATTTCAGAAGGCAGTCTATTTAAAGTATCCTTTTCTCATTTCAAATTTTGCATTTTATACAAAACTTCAACTTCTGACTTCAAGAATAAGTTTAAAATTAAGGCATTGAAATCTAGAAATGAAGAAAATTCTAAGTATGCTGAATTTAAAAAGCTAGCAAGTACAATTTTTGAGGAAAATTATTTTCCAGCATCTGCAAACTGAGGCATCTATAATCTATCAAATACCTATAAAAGTCTTTATACTATTTCACTTTATATTTTAAAGACTTAATTTCTTCTATTTTTACACTTTTACTTATTTATTTTAGAGATACATAAAGGAAAGGAGAAAGAGATAGAGAGAAATATCAATGTGGAGGCAATACATTGATGTGGCTTATAAGAGGCATGTGCCCTGATCAGGTTTTTACTTTTTTATTCTTACTATTGATAATATTTGGTCCACAATGACTAGGACTAGGGATCTATTTCTTAACGAGATACTATTTTCCAGCTCACTACAACTTTTACCTTGCCTTCTACAACTTATTTCCTTTTCTTATTTTATTGATTTGTATATATTTTAAAAGCTTAATTCTATCATCCAAAGTCACTCATTTTCTCTTTTTTTTTCTTTTCAAAGATTTTATTGATTATTTTTAGAGAGAGGGGAAGTGAGAGAGGCAGAAAGGGAGAGAAACATCAATGTAAGGTTGCCTTTCGCCTACCTCCAGCTATGGACCTGGCTGGAGACCTGGCTTGCATCCTGGTCATGTACCCTGGCTGGGGAATTGAACCAGTGACCTTTGGGTTCACAGGCTGGCACCTTATCCACTGTGCCACCAGCCAGGGCCTCTTTTTCTTTTATTTCTTTTTCTCCTTTTAACCATTTGAGGAGCATGTGTTGCTATTCTTCTCATCTCAGTTCTCATTGTCACTTTCATTTTTCCCCAAAGATTCTTGTTTATCTGCTATACCAAAACCTTGTATTCCTCATGGACTATTATAGGATAGATGGAATAGTATTATGCATCATCTTTCTGTTGCTACTAAAAATAAGCCCTTTATAGACTCATGGGAAATGAATGTTAAAGGACACACACATGGAAGGAGTTTAAACATAGTGTAAGATTTTATTGGGGTGAAGGGAAAAAATGACCCCTCAAGGATGTAGATCGTGGGCAGGTCTTAGCAGCAATTGCCTGGGGATTCCTGATAATCTTCCATATATTCTCTTGGTTCTTAGGAATGAGCAAGCTGTCATTCAAACCATCCAACCTACTTTCTGATTCTTTCCAGGTTTGAGTTGAGCCCTCTCCCTAACCTAACTCTTTTCTGGGCCTATCTGATTTTTCATCCTCTATCCTATTTGATTCTTTTGCCTGGCTAGGTTCCACATCTGATGTCACCATTTTGGCACATGCCTCAAAGTATATGCACCTCTCCTTGCATCACCTTGACTTCTATTGTGAATTTCCCAAAGTTCCGCTGCCCATCATCTGGTTTCTATTGAGCATGTGGCCAGCAAAGCAATTTTCCCTCCTCTGCCCTGATAATCCTGATATCAGACTAGTTGAACCATGGTGAGATATTTTGTGTCAACCTGGAGGATTAAGTCCCAAGGCTGGAAGATATAGTGGTCTCCTGGAGTATGTGAATGAACCTATTAATGCTATGGTTTACAGGTGAGTCAAGCTTATTGGAATACAGAAACTTCTTCATGAAGCAGACCCAGTATCTTATCCTGCTCCCTAGTTATTATGGCAATGCCCAATTCACTTCGCTTCCTTTCTTTATTAGTAACTACCTAACTGTCTATGCTAACACTTCCATACTTGGAACAAAACAAATTGTCCTTAAGGTCTTTAGTAAAAGAACCCTTGTTAGATAGGCTTAACTGAAAGCCATGACCCTATTATTCCTACTATTTCATTATTCATATGCTGCATATTAATATTTTGATAAACTTTATCAAAATAAGATCTTTACAGAAATGCAGCCAGGAGGTCTCTTTTGGTACCATAAAACAAACAAACAAACAAACAAACAAAAAACCATAAAACAACTAAACTAAAATTACCTTAATAAAATTTTTTTAAAAAAGTGACCTTTCAAAAATGCTAAACTAACAGTGGGAATATATATATATATATATATATATATATATAATCAAATAAGAACTTCTAGAGAACAGAATTGGTGCTGGATTTTTTTTTTGAATACTTTTTACCACCAATCTTTCCGTGTCAGACTACTGGCTTCACTATCCATGACAGAAGTTTTAATTTTGTTACTCATGACATTTTTTATGCTCAACAACCTTAACTTTGCCACCTGAAGGGACTTAGCCTTTTTCTTGCTTACAATAAGAAAAGTTTTTATTCTGAACCAAAAGTTTTGGCTTGGATTCTGAGCCAGATAATGTAATTAAAATACAAAGACCATTGTCAGATACAACATTGCCGTGTCAGAAAAAAATATTTTTCTAATAATGGATGTCCACTACTAATATTACATAGTGTTTTATGATTGTTTTTGTGTGTGTGTGTGTGTGTCTTGCTTTTTTACTAAAAAGTTATTTTTATAGGGCTACAATTTAAGACATATTTTCAGTTTTCCCAGTGTCTAGTATAATATTAGGTTCATAATAAAAAATCAACATATTTCCATTGAGTTAATGAATGAACAAGGTTCTTTCACTTAAAAATCTATTTGAGAAAAACAAGCAGTGAAAAAAATATTAGAGATTAACAAAGAAAGGAAAAAGACAAAGAGTGGCTCTCTGGTAGTATTGAACAAGCTGCCTAGGCTTAGACTGACACATGATCTAATGTCACCAGGTGGATTCAGGAAGTCAATAAAGTGCATGTCTACAACAGTATACAAGATGTGGTGGGCAGAGTGACTCTCAGTGAGCTAAATGGAGAAAAGGACCCACCAAAAAGCAACATGACAGCCAAAACCCAAGGACAACTAAACAGCCCAGACAAAGGGCATAAAAAGGCATCACAAGAGCATCAAGTTAAAGAAATCAAGGAGACTGCACCACTAAACCCCAAAGTCTCCTACCAGAGAAGGTCACACCATGAAGACAGGAAGTCAAAGCAAATCAATCAAAGAAGCAGAAAAAAAAAGTCATCAAAGTGGGGAGACAAAGAAAATAAATTATCAAAAGGACAAGAGGAATTTCCAGAAACAGTGTTAAATGAAATAGAGGCAAGCAAACTATCAGATATGAAATTAAAAATAATGATGATAAAGAAGCTCAAATAACACAGTGAGTTCAAATAAAACTACAAAGAGCATTAGAAGAATTACAAAAAACTCTAGGGAAGCTACAAGAAACTACTAAGAACTACATGAGCATTAAAAAGGACACAAAAACTATCAATAAGAGTCAGAAGAAAATCAAGAAAATGATTTCTGAATTAAAGAACTCAGTAGGAGGAATCAAAAGCAGGCTATCTGAAGCAGAGGATCAGATCAGCAAGCAGAAGGACAATGTAGAAGAAAATTCCCAGACAGTGGAGCAAAATGAAAAAAGACAGAAAAAGAATGAAGAGGGTTTAAGAGAGCTGCAGAACAACATAAAACATAATAATATCTATATCACAGGAATACTAGAAGAAGAAGACTAAGGGATAGAAAACTCGTTTGGAAAAATAATGACAGAAAACTTCCCTAACTTGATAAGAGAAAAAAAAAATCACACAAGTTAAGAAAACACAGAGGGTCCCAATGAAGATGAAAACAAAGAGGGTCACTCTGAGACACATCATAATTAAAATGGCAAATTATAAAAAACAACAAGAATATGCTAAAAGCAGGAAAGGGGAAACAGCTCATAATATAAAATGGAGCTCCAATACAGTTATCAGCTTATTTTTCAACAGAAATACAAATCAGAAGAAAATGACAAAAAATTTTCCAAACAATGAAAAACAAATGCTAACAATGAAGACTACTCTAACCAGAATGGCTTTCATTCAAAATGAAAGCTGAAATAAGTTTCTTAGGCAAAAGAAGGATAAACATATACAACTCCACCAAACCAGCATTGGAAGAGATGCTAAAGGGTCTGCTTTAAGAAGATGAAGAAACAGAGAGAGACAGAGAACACAGGCACAAAGGGGAAACAATGACAATTAATAAGAACCTATCAATAATAACTTTAGAGGGAAGATGGCGACAGAGTAGAGAGGAGTGCTGATGGTGTTCTCGAGTACCAAAGCAGCTAGAGGACAGGATAGGGAGCTTGAGACGTCTTCAGGACCCTGGGGATTGGAACGGGCAGCATCTGGACACAGGGGAGTGTGGCCCAGAGGCAGAGGAGGCCAGCAGGACAGTAGGCGAGGTGTTCCGGACCGACCGGCCGGCCAGCGGGCCGAGGTCGGCTCTGGGCAGGCACGTCTCTGCCCAGAAGGGCGCGTTTGACTGGGGCCAGTTCCAGGCTCACTGGTGACTGGAAGTCTCAACAGAGAAGTGCGGGCAGCGAGGGCAAATGCCATAGGGAACACTGAATTGAACTCTTGCAGGGGAGGGACTGTGTGAGAGACTCACCCCGGCAACAGGTAGAGGAAGTTCCAAGCAGGGCTAGAGGCAGAGGAGAAGAGTCCTGTGGGAAGCCGGAGTGGGGGAGCAGGAAGTGCACCAGCCTGGGCGGTGAGAGGGCCGAAAACGGAGCTGCTGGGCCACGGGGGAAACAGCAGCTAGAAGCCCCTGCAAGGGGGGAGGCCCAGCCCTGCGCAACCACACAGGCCCCCAGGCTCCATGGGAAAATCCAAACAGCGAGCGAGCCGGAAAGCTGGCAAGCAGGGAACTAGTGGTGGGCAACCCGCCATTGCCAGAGACAAAGGCCACAACGCACACGCCTGGGAGGGGCTCATCACAGAGGCCGCGTAAAGGACTCTATGGAGAGCTGATTGGATTGGAGGCGTGGTGCCCGCCCCGGAAGGGCGGGACGGTGTAGGCGGACCCCAGACAGCGTTGACTGACAGGCCCGGCCTCCTCCCGGAACTGCGGGGGTGGGGCCAGTCTTCACAGGGACCAGTGAAGTTGCAGGCTGCCCTGCAGAAGTGCTGGGGGCGTGTCCTGGGCAGGAACCTCCACCAGGAGTGGGAGGGGGTTGCCTGCGGGCTCCAGAACACCAGCAGCCCTAAAACCCAGCCAGGCTGCAGAAGGCCCAGCCTACCTGGGGGCAGACACTCAGAATCAGCCCTAGTGTGACAATCAGAGGCCCTGCCATGTGCCAAGACCAGCTAGAATATAGACTATAGACTGTAAAGTCCTGACCAAGAAAAAGAGGCAGCATCAGGAAAGGGATTGCTGCCAATCTCAAGCACCTGAATTATACCGAGAGCAATATGAACTTTTAAGCCCCAACATATCCTTTGCAAAAGTTACTCCTCACATATTCTTAATCCCCCCATACCTCAATCCACCTAAATACCCAAAACCCTCCTCTACTCTTGAATTAAAGTCTATTCACTCTGTGGCTTTAATGCATTCCCAGTCCTCAATCTAAGTATTCCTCCCTTCCCCAGCCTTTCTAAACCCTTTCTTTATTCTTTTCTTCCTTCCTCTTTTT